>OX578150.1:103267876-103277876 GCA_951213105.1 Amaurobius ferox | reverse complement strand
CGTATCGTAGGTATTTGGATCTTATCAAATTGGTTTTATACGAAAACGTGCTGTATAATGGAAAAGAATTTTATCAACAAATTGAAGGCATCCCTATGGGCGGGGGTTTCTCTTCAATCTTAGCAGACATATATTTATCTTATTTTGAAAGAGGTAATCATATATTATATGATATACCATATTATAGATTCGTGGACGATGTGCTATTAGGCCGATACTTGCATACTCCTGAATTTGATTTTAGCTTTTACCCCCAGGAACTGGACCTGATCAAGAACCTTAATACTAAAAAAGACGAAGTTAATTTTCTCGACATCACCATAAGATACAACAATATAAAAGGAATTCATACGGTGTTATACAATAAACGAGAAAATTTTGATATGAAGATCAACCAAATCATAGAATGGAATTCAAATTTGACTAGGAATATTTTCCGTAATATCATTACAGGACACCTCAGAAGAAATCTCCACAATAATACTTTCAAAGATGATTGTATCATAAGTAACAGAAGAATCATGCAAGAAGCATATAAAAATATTATCCGATTAATTTTCTTAAACATCATTATAATTCCTTCTTTAAAGAAGAATACTCTTTTAGACAAGACATAGGTAATTTGACATCATAACAGTGTATAACGTTGTACGCATGCGTTAGAATGTTTACTTAAGGACGTGTTTTGTGCATTCCGAATTGTAAGGTTGTCAGATAGACATTATACGTTCTACCTCTCGTTATTCCATTTCTGTCTCCGTTCTAGTGCCTTCGATTTGCACATATCGGGGACCTGTCATTATATTGCATTGGTTTCCGTGGGCGTTGTCTAGACATAAAAAGACTTTAAACGGGAATGAGAGGTCGCTATCGGTATATTATTATTTATCACTCTTTGGCGATAACCTGCCAAATCAGCACACTTTCATTTTATCACCTTCTCGGAACTTTCAAGATTGATGACTTCAGGAGTTTACGGAGGACGACAGACCCCTGTGGTTCCCGTATCATCTGGAAATAAAACTCATATCTTTATTTCTCCAGTGTATAGGCTGCTTAAAGGAGATGCGACTGTCGAAATAAAATAGTGGTCGTTTACATGTCCATTCTCAATCGAAATTCTTATCAGAGCTACCTTTCACCGTACAAATACACCTAATTTGTAGGCAGCCCCACCTTGTTTTAATGCTCAGGCGGCAATGATGTTTCATGTTTTTTCCCAAATTCACAGGGTCACCCGCAGGCATTTTCCCCAGTAGCTGAACATACAAGGTAAAACAAAATATCTGCTAGACATTCTCATACATTTTTTTTTAGGTTTACATGACAATCTGTATCAAAATGCAAAACAAAAGTTTGGTTTTAAGGCATTCATTCAAGTTATTCATATAATGCTTTTAAAAATTGTTGAAACATTTCTATTTCATGTAAACAATATTAATACGTACGGCCCAAATTTCTGCGAAAGAAATAAAACAAATATACCTTCGTTAAAAGCAGAATACAATTCAAAATACTAATATCGCCTAGTTTCGAAGGCAAAAACATTGGTCAGGTCACACAGAACCGCATCCTTCACTCGTACTCCCAGTGTAGCGACCCAACAACCATGGATAAACTTCGCACTCCTTAGCTCATTTGTATATGGATGTAACTATGGATCTTGAAGAAAAGGGGGGTCGACGATGGAATGGAGCTTATAGTACAAAATTCATTTTATTAAATATGGACAATTTTGAGAACCAATGTAATTGTTCGGTAAATGAGTTTTTTTAACACACATCCCCCTTCCCATGCCTACGCCCCTAATTACGAATAAACAACTGCATTTGTAACAAATAAATAAATAAATGGTTCAAATTCGAAAGTATTACATTCTACGCCAAAAGGAATTAATATACTAAATTTGGATTTTCTATCTGTTCCGGTTTTCGAGTTACTCTACAAAAATGAGTATATTCCAGTGGCAGCTGCAGCACGAGCTAACTGAATAAAGTTCAAAGTCGAAAAAATGAAATATACCACAAAAGACAATAGCATGCTAAACGGAATTTTTAGCTACTTCGGTTCTTGAGTTATTCATAAAAAATGAGAGCATTCCTAAAGCGAACTCAAGACGGGCTAGCCCGTTGAGGTACAAAATATAAATTATAATAAACCCCAAAAGAAAATGATATACTAAATTTAGATTTTTTAGCTGCTCCGATTTACGAGTTATTTTCGAAAAATGAGCATATTATTACTATGTCGGGCTCAAGACCGGCTATCCCGATAAGGTTCAAAATCCAAAGAAATAAAATATACCTTAAAAGACAATGATATACTAAATTCAGACATTCTAGCTGCTACAGTTTTGGAATTATTCTAAGAAAACGAGTACATCCTTTTTGTTGGGCCCAGGACGGGTTACCCCGAAAGGTTTTAAATCCAGTGAGTTAAGATATACCGCAAATGAGAACGACATTCTAAAATTGGAATTTTTAGATAGTCCTTTTCTAGAGTTATTCCTCCCAAAATTGAGTTTCTAATGAGGGACCGAAACGGGTTCGTCCGATACGGTTCAAAATCGAATGAATTAAAATATTCCTCAAAAGATAAGGATTTGCTAAATTTATATTTTCTAGTTGCTCCGATTTTTCAGTTATTCTAAAAAAGAACGAATCCATTTCTATGTCGGGTCCAGGACGAGCTAGCCCGATAAAGTTCAAATCCGAATAAACTTAAATATACCACAAAAGCCAACGACATAACTTAGAATTTTTAGGTACATCGGTTCTCGAGTTATTCTTCAAAAACGAATGCACTCTTCATAGGACCCTAGACGGGCTAGCCCGATAAGTTTCAAAATCTAAATTAGAATCTATCCAAAAGGAAATTATATATTAAATTTACATTTTTTAGTTACTCCGATTTTCGAGTTATTCTTGAAAAGTGAATAAATTTCTATGACGGGCCCAAGACGAGATAACCCGATAAGGTTTAAAATGCTATGAAATGTTATATACCCCAAAGGACATTGATATATTAAATGTAAACATTCTAGATGTTCAGAATTTTGAGTTATTCTCAAAAAACGAGTATATTCCTTTTGTTGGGCTCAGAACTGGCTAGTCCGATAAGGTTTTAAATCCAAAGAGTTAAAATATACCGCAAATGACAAGGATATGCTAAATTTCGAATTTTTCGATACAGCTGTTCAAGTAATTCCGCAAAAACGGATGAATTTCTAAGGCGGGCCCATGACGGGCTAACCGGATTCTGTTCAAAATTGAAAGAATTAAAATATACCTCAAAAGAAAACGATATATAAAATTTAGATTTCCTACTTTCTCTGATTTTCGAGTTATTCTCTAAAATCAGGCAAAGTTCTGTGGCGGGCCCAGGACTGGCTTGCCCGATAATTTTTAAAATCGAAAAAAACTAAAATGTACCACAAGAGAAAACGTCATACCGAATTTCACGTTGCTGTGATAAATGAACCTGATTAGTTTGGACCTCAAAAGTTTGAACGAACACCAAATCAAGTAAAATAAAATTTAAAAAATACAAATATATCCTTTGCTCAATCTCTCTGAAATCAAATGACTTTTTGTGTATGCCACTTGCAATAATCACAACAAATTTGACACATATTCTTCAGTTATTTCCAAAGATGTCGTACATTTCATCTGCGTTAAATTCCCATTAGTTTTAATGTTAACTCCTAAGCTTTTGATCTCCTATTCGAGACCAGAGTCGTCTGGCGGAGGTGGCTTTTCGGGAACAGCTAGCTCCCAGTATTGGGAGGTATAGGCAATCGGCACACTATTACTTCTAGACACCACGGCCCTGATGTTGTCCCCCCCCCCCCTTCTCCACAGAAGCCACTAAATTATCTATCTGACGGGGTTTTGTCCTCCCCCTCTTCTCCAAAGAAGCCTCCCAGTGACCAAGCAGACTGAATCTTTGTACATTTATAGAATATTCCTTGGTAAAGAACCTAGCTGGAATTTTGATCCTCTTTCTTCAATTGTAGATGTGGAGAAAATTATTTTTGATGTCAAACAACTTAGCGCGCAGCAAATCATGAAAGAAATGCCAGGAGGATAAAACGGAAGTATGTAGAAGGTGACATCATATTATTACAAAATATGTAGACAACAGAGGTGACACCAATAGAGGTGACATCAAGTTGTAATAAAAAACTCTTGTTATAATTTATTTGTCCGGGATGTCTGAGTTTGGAGAAAGATCTCCAGCTTGGCGATTTTTGGCGCGTATTCAAAACGTTTTGAATTTTGTAGATTGGCTAAGAACTTTACTACACACGTGTTTTTCCAGAACTTTCAGCAGAGGGTATAAAAGCTCGACATCGTTCAGTTGGGTTGTTCACGTAAAACCAGAAAAAAAAATTAAAAACTTAAAAAGTTTCAAAACAAAAAAGTATCGAAACCTTTCTTTAAGTACCTGGTACCATTTACCGACAGACCACACATCAATCTTTTCCAATTCGAAATATGCGAAAAATGTGATGTTTCACATCGGTCTATAAAGAGTAACAGAGTTACTAAGTTTCACTAAATTCTATAACGAGTAACAGAGTTGTTGACTATTTTATTTTTAACACTTCACTCAATAAATCTCCGGTCTGACACATATATGGCAACACTGTTGACAGACCCATATGATTTCTGGATAGTACCAACCTTCAAACGACACGTGTCAAAATTTCATGACATTCTGACAATTAGTTTATAGGTTACAGTGGTTTTAGTGACCCCAGTTTTGTAATTTTCAAAACAATGGATAAAAAAGAATTTCGTGTGTTGATTAAACATTGTTTTTGATGGGGGAAAAATACTGTTGAAGCCAAACAGTGGCTTGATAAGCGTCATGGACACTCTGCACCAGGGTAATCGACTATTATTGACTTGTATGCTGAATTTAAACGCGGTCGTACAAACACCGATGATGCTGAACGCTCTGGTCGCCCAAAATCGACAGTTGTTCCGAAAAACATAAAAAAAGTCCACAAAATAGTTTTGAAACACCGTAAAGTGAAGTTGCGTGAGATAGCTGACACCTTAAGGATATCAGAAGGTAGTGTGTTTACAATTTTACACGAAAATTTGAGCATACGTAAGTCGCTTTCGAAGTGGGTGCTGCGTTTGCTCACACCTGACCAAAAACAACAACGCGTCAACGATTCAGAGCGCTGTTTGGAGCTGTTCAAGCGAGATAAGAAGGATTTCTTGCATCGGTATGTGATAATCACTGAAAAATGGATCCAATACTACACACCTGAATCAAAAAGATAGTCAGCTGAGTGGACAGCAGCCGGTGAAAGTCGTCCAAAGTGACCCCCAAACCCAAAAGTCAGCTGGCAAGGTTATGGCATCCGTATTTTGAGACGCGCATAGTATTTTGCTCATCGACTATCTTGAGGAAGGTAAAACTATCAATAGCGAATACCACATGGCATTATTGGATCGATTGAGTGTAGAAATCAAGAAAAAACGGCCTCACATGCAAAAGAAAAAGTGCTGTTCCACCAAGACAATACCTTGTGTCACAAGTCGATGAAAACGAACGCTTCGAATTGCTTCCTCACCCACCGTACTCTCCAGATCTGGCCCCCAGCGACTACTGGCTTTTTGCGGATATCAAGAAGATGCTCCAGGGAAAGAAATTTGGCTCAAATGAAGAAGTGATTGCCGAAACTGAGGCCTATTTTGAGAGCAAAGACAAATCGTTCTACAAAAAAGGCATCGAAAAGTTAGAGGAGCGTTGGAATGAATGTATCACTCTTGAAGGAGAGCATGTTGATGAATAAAGTCGAACTTCTAAAAAAAGAATTGTTTTTCTTAGTTAGACCGGAGACTTATTGAGTGGGCCTTGTACAAAAGTTTTCTCAGACCCCCCGTGTTACTTAGAAAGTTGAATTTCTGCGCATTTATAGTATCGACTACGGGACAGAATCAACCGGAGCCCGATTTTCAACTTCGTTCCCTGAAGAGCATAAAATGGGTTAAGAAGAAAATAAGAAAAACGTAGAGCAACTTATAAAAGCACAACTAATGCAACAATGCAGCTGTTTCGAGGATACGCCGGGTCCCCTTCGTCAGTGCAAAAGAACCAACAAACTGGAAGTCTAAAACAAGAATCCAAGGATTTTTCTTTTCGGGGCACCTGTGAGAAAACTCACGTATCCCCACATCGGAAATATAAGTTCTTAGAATAGTTTTGTAATTGAAATTTGATGTGAAGCATTCCTTTTCTGGGCGGATGCTTGAAAAGATTGACAGTCATGATGGCTTAGACTGTGATCAAAAATACCTTGGAAGATGGACCACCAATGTTGAGAGGTAGACAAACTAAATTTGAAAAGGAGAGTAAACAGAGAGAAAACAGGTTCTCTGAAAGAAGATGGGATCCAAGTGAATGTCGCGGGACTCGTTGTAGTCAGTTTTAATTCAGTGGTCACGAGATCAAAGGGTGAGACGATAAATGTAAACAACATTATCGTCTCAAGGTCAAAAAACTTTGAGTTACATAGTAGTTGGCAGTGCAGGCAAGTCAGGCAGCCGAACTCTTTTAGTTCCGGGCTCGTAAGTTCTTCTTGGGTCAGAGATTGATGTGCCTGGGTCAGCGTTTTCCGCTAGCTGGTTTAAGATTGTAGTTGAGATCAGTATCTGCCATACAAGGTTTTTCAAAGTTTTTAATGTAGAAATTTTGGGTGATTAATCTAATATGCTCTTCAATGCCAGAGACTTTAAGATCATGATGTATGACCTCGTTTTGGATAAACCAAGGAGATAAAACAAGAATGCGCGCAAAAGGAAGAAGCAGGGGGATTATATACCCAAGGTCTAGATTAAGCGAGATTCAATCTGAACGCAGAATGAAGAATCGCCCAACTAATCCGAAACAGCAAGTAACACACAAGATTAGCGTGCGCCAAAACAGAACAGGAATATCCCGACAAGACGAGTTAAGTCAGAACAAGGATAAATGAGGCCCAAAATGACAAAAAAAGGTTATAAGGACACATAAGAATCCAAAAGCAATAGAACGAAGAATGGGGAGGGGGGGTTACAGAGCGTTCTGCCAGCCCGTGGACAAAAATGGAGTACTGGACAAGTCATTAACTACATTACTGGGATTTTTATAAACGGCTTCAAAGAAGTTAAGATCATAGATCGATGTACATTTTTGTATGATCCTTGATGAAGAAAACTCAAAACGGTGGTCAAATTGAATGCAATGTTGAGCAATTGAAGATTTATTAAAATCCTGTTTTTCGACGTAGTTTTCATGCTCCTTAATACGAAATTTTAAATCACGTTTAGTTTGACCAATATAAGAAAGACAACACTGGAAAGAAATACTGTAAATGGCACTCAACTATTAGGAATTCAAAAGGATCTTTAAGATTAGAAAATATGAGTTTATTAGAAAGTTTAAACGCAATATTGAATTTGAATTTTTAAAGAATTTTAACAATCCGTTGACTGATTTTTGAGGGAAAATGATAATGACAGTGTTATTGAAATCTTATTTCAGAAGTTAGTTTGGAGAAAAGTTTCGAAACTTAAAAAAGATATTTTGTAAGTTTTCTTGTCTTTTGCAGGCATAGATACTAGTTTATAAATATAAGTAACGTTTTTTAAAAACTAGTAATAAATAAAAAAAATCAAGAAAGTTATTTAAAACTTTCACCGTCAAAGATGAAGCATTGTAAAAACACAAAATGCTTGAAAGAAATATACGCCGCAAACGATAGTTTGAAAATATTTTAAGAAAATGTAAAAACATTTAATTTCTTTTTTTCCTACTTGGCATTTATTAAATAAACTGTGTTTAATGAGCAATTTGTTTTTATAACTATAACAAACTATATGCAAATTGCAAGTATGCGGGGAAATCAAATAAAAACTACTCTATTCAATATCTTGTTTTTTGAACCTTTTATCGAGGGTGATAAGTAATATAAAATTGTAGATTTGGAATGCTATTTTCTTTTGCTCGTTGTTATTTCAATTTTAATTGGAAGTAAGTTTTTTTTCAGCGTAATACATTTGTATTAAATAAAGTTATGAAATTAGTAAAAAAGTTTCCATAATATTAGATAATTGCATTAAATTGGATTAAGAATATTCTACATAACTAATTAAAAATCAAAATTAAATTTTTATGCATCTATCACTTATTGGCGGTAATTTCCTTCATTAAAATATTTTTTTAAGAAGCAATAGAAAAACAGGAAAAAAAAGTTCTTCCCAACTTCATTTCTTTGTTTGAATATATATTTACAAAATTACGAAAAATCTAATGATAGTCTGCGGGTATGCAACTTTTTTTTTGCATATTATAATCAATTTACTGTTAAATAAACGAACCTAGAAAATTTAATTTATATGTTGATTTGCAGCGACTTTTGTAATATTTTCTTAATCGAAAAAATTACATCACGTAGACCAGCAAATGATATATATATATATATATATATATGAAAAATAATGGTACCTTTCATATGTTGTAATTGTGTCTCCACTTTTGTATTTGAATTAAGGTGCATTCTTGGCTAAAGTGTCTCTTATTTTGAATGCAAGTGCCTTTATTTTGGGAAAATAAAGGTTACTATCTTTCCTTAATCACATGATTTCTTATTATCAAAATTTAGCGACTGGCAACTGGATGTTCTCTGACATCTAAGCTCGGTATTCGAGAACTTGTTAGGGTTTTCCTAGATCGATATACAGCTACCACAATATCCTGTTTCTTCTATGACTATTCCATCTTCATTCGGTACATCCAGCCAGTATTCTTTGTTCACTTCATGTAACTTTCAATCGTACAGCCATGCATCACTAAATAACACACTTAAATTTAAATCTTGTAATTCTAATAGATGTAAAACTTGTCCGTTTGCTAATCGTAATCAGATCAATTGTAGCAATAATTTTGTCTTCTATAAAACATATAATTGCATCTACCAAATTGTATGTAAAAATGTAATATGCCATATATAGGTCAAACCAGCAACCCTCTGCACCACTGAATTAACGTACACAGGAATCACATAAAAATTTTTTCAAATAATGCAACTACCCTTAATGAATCAAAATTCGAATACGAACATTTTTCTAAACATGGGTTCGACAACATTGAAATTAGTATTCTGTGTATTCAAAAAAGTTATTATGACAGATTGTTTCTTGAAAATGAATTCATTTGTGCACACAAAACTATTTTTCCATATGGACTCAATCAATTATTTAATCATCATAACATAGTTAAAAAGTCCTTTAATTATCCTAATGAAGACCATAATATTTATAATTCCTTTAACAATCATAAAAGTAAATCAAAAAGAACTAAAAGAGCAAGTAAATATAATAAAAAATTGCCCTCATTATCTGAACTAAAAAATGCCATCCTTCAGCAACATGCATATTTTAAAATTACTTTTGATTGGAAACAATGTAAAAACTGGATTTTCGCAATTAAAAAGCAGCAATTAAATAGGGCATATAACCTTTTTCTAACTACTGCATTTGATAACATTCATTTTAAACATTTATTCTATGATTTGATTGCTCATTAACAGAAGTAAAAATCTTAATGCTTATTTATATGTCACAGACTTAAACTTTAATGATGAATCAAAACAATATACTAAAATAAACGAATATTGTACCTTGAATTTCACTAATTCTGTCTTAAATAATCTGAAGATAAATAATTTTTTAAAATCGGTTTCCAATTACTTTCCAGTCAAACATGTAAATCCTAAAATTGCTTATAAATATGATAAACCGCTAGGACATTATATTTTCAATTATAATCAAATTGCCAAATCAATAGATATTAATCAAAATTATGAATTGGATAAAGAGTCATATTGCCACTGTCATTTAGAAAAATACAAAGACTTCGTAGATAAACACCATGGGCATGTTATAACGGGAAATCTAAATATTATTAATTATGATGCATTGAGATCACTGATGTTACTTGG
>OX578150.1:103142876-103262876 GCA_951213105.1 Amaurobius ferox | reverse complement strand
TTTCTAAGGTGGGGGGTTATGTCCCGAAAACCTGCTTTTAAATTTAATGGGAGCCTTATTAGGGTTGTTCACGAGGCAAAGTACCTTGGTTTCATGTTTTTTTCTGGGGGAAAGTGGTTTGCCCATATTAAATTTCTTGCTGCTAAATGCTCTCAGATTGTCATGGGTTTTGGTAGGGTGGTGGGGACTGGGTGCGGAGGTTATTGGAGTTGTAGTACCGCACCGTCGTGGAGAAGGTAATTATATATTGCGCCGGAGCTTGGGCTGGGGATCTGACACAAGCTCAGATCCGGAAGCTCCTAACTCTGCAGAGGAGTTTTCTTCTGTGAGTTGCCGGCGGTTACCGAACCACTCCATACGGTGCTCTATTCACTCTTCTGGGAATTCCCCCTGTTCACCTGGCCGTTACCAGTGCCCGGGATAAGTTTATTTTTTGGCGGAGGCGGAGGGGATCCTTAATATTGAAGGACTCCCCCCTCCGGCTGACTTTGATTTTTCAGTGGGGTCCTACGCTTTTCCTCCCAGTGCTAGGGTTATTGAATTTAAAGAAGATCTTGGTCCCGTCGGTGTGCATATTTACACCGACGGCTCCAAGATGGGAGATGATGTGGGATTTGCAGTTTGTTGCTGGTTCTTTGGTTCATTTGGTCTAGAAGAAGCTTCGCTCGTTTAACTCTGCATTTCAGGCTGAGATTCTAACTATCAAATTTGCATTTGATTGGGTCCTGCAGGAGGACAGGCGCGCAGTTATATTTTCAGACAGTCTATCCTCACTTGCTGCTCTGGAGTCTACTGATAATAAGTCTAATTTTTTAAGGGAACTTAAATCTAGTATTTTTAAGGCCCGGCATTTAGTGAAACTTGAAAGGGTTTGTGCGCATGTTGGAACTCTGGGAAATGAGCTAGCGGATGATTATGCTAAGAATGCTGCCTTGGCGGGGCAGCTGTTGGCAGTACCTGCCTCGCGCTCGCTACTCGCAAATTGTGTGAGAAAGTGGTGAGGGATTTGGGAGTCTACGATGGCACCCTCTTCAGCGGCTCGCGTGTTCTTTACTGTGGTCGGAGAGAGTTTGCAGGTGACCAACCGATGCCTGTTCTTCTTTCTCTCTGGTCATGGTCTATTCCCTAGCTACTTGCACAGATTTAAGGTTTGGGAATCCCCGGCTTGCCCTTGTAGCGGCTTGGGAGACCCTGATCATTACGTCTTTGAATGCAGGTTTAGCAGGGAATACCATTTGGCCCGGCTCTGGACGAACAAAGAGTGTTTTGGATGAATAGGGTTGTTGCTCGCCCTCGCTCCATTGGGAAAATTGTTAATTGTGTAATGGTTGCAAAGAGTATTACTGAAGATTTCAATAAATTATTGGAGTTATAAGTTTGTTAAGAGGCTTGATTTTGTGAAGTTTTGCTCTAATTGTAGTTGTAGTGCTACAAATGTTTTAGTGTTTTGAATATTTTGAACAAAATTTTTTAATAGTTCTAGTGAGGCTCAGCAATTTTTTGTGCCCCGCTATATGTGTATAACGGTACTTGGTTACCCTTTTTGAGGATTTAGACTTCATGTTCTTTGTTCATTGTTCTTTTTTTATTTAATTTTGACTGATTCTGGGACCGGCCTTTGTTAACATATATGAAAAATTTAAAGGCTGGCACCGACATGGGAGTTTATTTTTGCAAGGATATATAGGCATTGATATATATTACGTATGCATCGATATATATTGGATATACTGATATACGTTTATCGGATAAAGGTAAATAATGTTTATAGAAATTGAATAATTTTTGTTTGTTGTTTATTACTTGGATTAATTAAGATAGTCCTATTAATATGTATATATAATTTGTGTAAATGTTTAGTAAATTTTATGTATATGGTTTTCTTAAATTTGTATTGATTAATTGCTGTAATGGTCAATTGTTTGTAATGGTTTTACGCTAGTTTTGGCTAACTGTTGGCCTTTTATTTTATTAAAAATTTCTTTAGTGACATGGTGAATGTAATTGTTTTTGTTTTATTCCCAGCATATGCGGAAGACTTTGTGTAAAAGTCTCCCATGTGGAGCCATGTTGATATTTATAAATTGTTAATAAACGTTCTGTGGGTGTTGGGCGTGGCCGTTTTTGGTGGCGCGGGTTATCTGGCTGGTTCCTGTCCTACGGGTCTGTGATCTGCTGGTGGGGGTTCCGTTCGCTCTCGTCGGCGTTCCTCTCCGGGGCTGGTGGCGTTTGGCCTCGCCTGATGGTGTGTGGGCCTGTTGTCTCCTGTTGTGTCCCGGATGGTGCGCTTGTTGCATAGTGGGGTCGGCGGTTTTCTCTGTCCGGTACAATTGCCTAGCTCGACGTTCCTGTTTTGTGTTGGGGATCGTCAACTTTCTCCCGGCCGGAGAACTTAGATGCTCTGCCTCATTTGGTGAGCCCTCGGGTCTGGGCTGCGGGAAAGTACAATCACGTCATCAGCTTTTACTGGTAGATACCGCACAGCGAGAAACGTTTGATAAATGGGCTATGCCAAAAATCGCACATGAAACACAGTCGTTATTTAATGTGTTGTGGACAGACGAAGCCCACTTTTCACTGCATGGAAATGTGAACACACACAACTGTCGTATATGGGTGACTCTAATCCGCGTGAGTTCATAGAGCAGCCACTTCATTCACCACGAGTGACAGTTTGATGTGGCTTCACTGGCTCTTACATTCTGGGATCCTTTTCCTTCGAGGAGTTTTGCTCAAGTACTGGTTAGAAAACCTGCACATTAAACGCACTGCATGAGCAAGTCGTACCATCTTTGTGAAAACGAAATGTGATATCTACTTTAATATTTATGCAAGATGGAGCACCATCTCACAGCGCAACACCTGTAAAGAAATTTCTAATTGACACCTTCGGGGAAGACAGACTTATTAGTAAGCATTGCAAGTTCCCATGCCTCCTCGGTCCCCAGATTTAACACCAGTTGATTTTTGGTTGTGGGGGTATTTAAAGTCACGAGTTTATCAATCAGGTCCTTCCACATTGTCGGAACTAAAAGATTCAATTCGTCGTGAAGTAAGTTTCATTCATCCAGACATGCTGCATTCTGTAGTTACAGGTGTTTTCATTCGCCTGAATTGTGCCATACCTTGTGGAAGAGGACATGTCGAACACATGATGCTAATAACACATAATAAAGGTACTGAAAGTACTGTAAGTTATTTTCTTTGTCTTTCCAATGCGTTCAGCGCCACCTATAGGTGATTTTTTAAACGACAAAATGTTTTCACGTCAACCCCCCCCCCCCCCGTCCTGATAATACTTATGGTACAAACCGTATCTCAATGAGATTATTTTTCGATTTTTAATGAATTTTTAAAATTTATATGGACTTTTGAAAGATCCTGCATATATACAGAGAAAGAAAGAGAAGCGAAGCTGAGTATCACACTTTTTTTAATTATCTTACTTTAATTATCTTAAGTGGGATTTGAAAAATAAATGGCGGTTCTATTTTTTGAGGATTTGCAAAAATTTAATAGATTAAAATGTTCTATTAGACTAACCTGTGTACCAAACTTCAGCTCTCTGCGATATAGGAAAGTAAGTTAAAAATGCTATAGATGGAGATCGGCCATGACGAGTTCTGCTAAATTTTAACAGGTAAAAATGTTCTACGGGACTAGACTGCGTGCCAAGTTTCAGATCTTTAGGACGTAGGAAAGTTTTGCTACAAATGCCATGAAAGAAGATATCTATCGAATAGTTTATCAACGGTTATCAAAGTTATGTAACTCTCCGATTTCAGTTGGATATTCAAACCATACACGATACTCGCGTGAAAATAATGTGAAAATTATTTTTTTTATATGGCAACTCTTGCAGAAATGATTATTGGTGCAAATTCCATCAAAACGTTATCAATCGGGGGAAACTGTTTTAAAAGTCACGAAAAAAAGATATAAAACTATCAACGTACCAAGTAATTCTACAAGCCTAACTCTTTTAATGTAGTTTGTACTTTTGCATTGAGTATTGTCAGATGTACCTTTGTACCTTTGTCATTGAGTATTGCCAAGATCGAGGTTGCCTTTAACAACAACAAAAAAAAAAAATCGAGAGGTTCTACCGGCGGCACGCCCGCAACTTAGAATATGTCTTGTCACACCCCGTGCCTGTCATATCGGGTGCTTGCAAGTGATACAACGATTTTCATGAAAATTTCATTAATTTCTGCAAACTGCCAACAGTAGTCTATGATAAAAGAAATAAGTCACATATTTAACAACTACGAAATGTTAACAAGTACCAGAATTAAAAAAATATAAACTTGGCAATCTGATTATTGTTTTGTCATTTTTATCTTACCTCGCATTCGCCGCATTTCTCTCCCGAGCGCATCACTCCTTCATAACACGCGTACATCCTCGGCCTAACACTTGGTACCACTGCTGTCGCCCTCCGACTATTACAGGTCGAGCTACAAACTTTCAAAATCTCACCCTTTTTTGCCACACCCAATTTGACGACATGGCAACCATACCAAGTGCCGAAAAAGACGCAATTCTACGTCAACAAACTTATAGAAATTATACACATATTGCCATAAAAATTTGCGCACCAAGAAGTAATTGTGGGTTCGTAACGAAACTTGGCATGAAGATACGTATCAGGCAGATATGCAAATGATTAGAAACACAGCGTGATTGCGCATTGCCACAAGAGGGCGTTGAACCTCGTTCTACCTAGCGCCGAAAAAAGGTACGGAAAGGTTTTTGTCTGTTCTTAATCTGTTGCAAAGGGACGCTTTTTCATTAGGGATGCCGTTTCGCGGCCATCGAAGACAATATGATCAGCTGTCAGAGCCGAGAGGGGGAGAATCATCGGGATGGTGGAAGTCGGGTGGTCAGCTCGGCCAGCAGCCCGCCACCTAGGCCGTTCTGACTTTGAGGAGGTATTGGGACCAGTGGACGAGAGAGAGGTCGCATACACGGTAGCGAGTCTCAAGACGCCCTCGGCATACCAATAGTCAAGAAGACCGTCACATCACCCGACACGCACGCACAGCGCCAACTGCAACATTGTCCGCCATCCGGCCACAGGCAGCAACCTTCACTGACGGCCCCTGCGTCTGTCCGTACCATCGAGAGGCGTCTGGCTGAAGGACATTTGGTATCGCGGTGCCCATTACGTGTGCTGCCAATGACACCCACCCACCGTCGCCTCCGTTTAGAGTAGTCGCGTTCAACGGGATTGAACCTCAACCGAATGGAACCAGGCCGTTTTCAGCGACGAATCGAGATTCAGTTTGGGTAGTGGTGATCCCCGTGTACGTTAGTGGAAGCCCCGTGGTGAACGTCTCAATCCTGCCTTCGCTTTACAGCGGCACACCGCCCCCACAGCTGGTGTGATAGTATGTGGTACCGTCGAATACGACACCCCCTCACCTCTAATATTGATCCACGGAACCAGGACAGCTCAGCGGTGCCTTCGTGACATCCTTCAGATACATGTGTTGCCACTCATAGCAGGGCTCTCAGGAGGCATTTTTCAACAGGACAATGCTCGGCCACACACAGCAAGAGTGTCTGAGGAATGCCTCCACCACATTACCACCATTCCTTGGCCTGCCCGCTCCCTAGATTTGTCACTGATCGAGCATGTTTGAGATCACTTGGGACTGCAAGCCTACGGGTTTGGTCAAACTAGAGGCGCGTTTACGACAACTGTGGAGTGAGATGACGCAGGACACCAACCGGGACCTGTATGCCTCAATGCCCGCCCGTATCGCATAGTGTATTCACGCTAGAGGTGATGAGTGTATATGGAAAATTACGGTGTTTTATTTATTTATTTATTCAATTACATTGCAATAATATTCTATTACTTTGAGTAACTTAAAATAGCTGCTACTGTTGTTAGGTTTTTTGATGACCACCAGATTACAATTAAGAAAAGCTGATTACAATTATAGCACAAATGGAACAATTATATAGCATACGATATAGTTTCGTGGATACGTGGGATTCGATTCGTTAGTGCTATAGACAATCAACAAACCTGAAGTCAAAAGTACGAAATGGGTACAATATTTTCAATAGTGCATTTCTGCTGTGTTTTAACGCACTCCAATCTTAAATGAAAGTTTCGGGCTGTGCTTAATGATTTCTGATTTGCTCTCTGAAGTGGATTCTTAGTCTACTACTTGGTCTACTTAGTCTACTACATATTATATACGCATTCGTTTCTTCTTTTTATTTCCTTTTTCTTTTCTTTTTTTCTTTCTATTTCGTTTGACTTTATGCCTTCGGGTTTATGGTTTGTCTAGCACTGACGACAAAAAAACAGCATATTCTTCGAACAGCTGTATGTCGTATTGCTATTTTATTTGATCTTAAATACATTGCTCAAGTTTTCCTTAGAATTAATGTTGTATTCACCAATAACCTAACAGCAATTGTAGTTATTTCAAATTACCCAAAGAAATAAATTACGATGCTATAAAAAGACGAAAGGATTCAAAAAGACACATAGGAATATATATATTATATATACACATATATATACGCATATTATATAGTATATATACATAGGAATATATATATTATATATACACATATATATAAGCATATTATATAGTATATATACACATATAATATATACTGAAACAGTTTCGTCCAGAAAAGAGCACCAGGCGCAAAGCGCCTTTAATCTCCAATCTCTAGGTGTGGTTCTTATCTTCATACTGTGACATTATTTCATTTGCCCATAGTTGGAGGTTCGAGGTTTTTGATTTACTGTTTTTATTATTTGACTTAGCTCCTAGTGTGGCAGTTTGTTGCACATTTAGAGTTTGAGTAATTTTGGGGAGTTGATGCAGTTCTAAGGATTTCCTATCAATTTGGCAGTTTAAGGTTTAACAACATTTTTTAGAAAACATTGATCGAGTTTTAATTTAATATCAACTATTTAAGTTGGGACTTACCTAATTCCGATTTTCAATATTAAGTACCGCGCGGGGTCTCTTACGTGATTTGGCTTTGCGATGATCATAGTCATGCAGATTGAATAGTAGTTCATTTGGAACAGATGGCAGATTTTTATAGAATTTAAGCGCTAGCTTTTTAATTTGGGCTCTAACAGTTTTTATTTTGAAGTCTTTCCTAATTACCGAGTTTCGTAAGTATCTAGGAGCTTTCCTTATAATCCTTAGGGTTTTGTTTTGTTTTGTCTCTAGTAAGTCTATAGTAGTTTTACAGGCATATCCCCATACGGGTGCTGCATATAGCATTCCCGGGCGGATGACCGATTTATAAATTAGGAGTTTATTTTGATAACTTAGATTTCCGTTTCCTATCATTGGGTATAAGGCTCCTGTGGCCATATACGCTTTTTTGATTAAGTTCGTTACGTGCTGTTTCCAGGTTAGGTGGGAATCTATCGTTACACCTAGGTATTTAGTAGATTTTTCCGCTTTTAGGGCATGGTTGTTTATGTACAGAGGCGGCGGAGGTTTACGTTTTCTAGAGAAATAAATCCAATGACATTTATTGGGGTTTAATTTTATTCGCCATTTTTCCAGCCATGTTTGGAGTATGTCTAAGTGTTGTTGTAGCTGTCTGTGCATTACTGAGACGTAAGGATGTTTTGCAAGTATCGCACTGTCGTCTGCATAGAGTGCCAGCTCCGTGTCTAGGGTCCTGGGGATGTCATTTAGATATATGTTAAAGAGTGTCGGGCCCAGGATGGATCCTTGCGGTACACTACTTTTAATGAGCTTGGGTGTAGACATGTTATCTTTTACTCTAACTTGGAAGTGTCTGTTATTAAGGTATGAGATTAAAAGTTTGACAAGTGCGTCAGGGACTTTTAGAGTGATCAATTTGTATGCTAATCCACAGTGCCACACTTTATCAAATGCTTTTTGTATGTCAAGAAAAATCGCAGCTGTGGGTGTCTTACTATTAAGTCCAGAAGATATGTACTCTACCACTCTCAGCAATTGATGAGTGGTGGAGTGTTTTGGCCGAAATCCAAACTGCTCCGGAATGATAATATCATTCTCACTAAGGTGTGTGTTCAGTCTATTAAGAATTATTTTCTCAGTAATTTTACTAAGTGTCGGTAGTAAGCTGATTGGTCTATAGTTGGCTGGAATTGTGGCATCCTCACCAGGCTTATGGATCGCTATAATTATCGCTTCCTTCCATTCTTTGGGGAAATACTTTAGTTTTAGTATTTTGTTTATTAGGGTGGTCAAGTAAAATATTATATTTAAGGGTAGGTTTTTGACCGCAATATTCCTGATTTTGTCGTGCCCTGGGCTTTTACGGTTTTTAAGGTTTTTGATGATATCAATTATCTCTTGCGGGGTGGCTGGGTTAATCTCAGCCGTGACCGGGGAGTTCCTGAAGTTGTTTAGAGTTTGCCTAACCATTCTTAGGGTGTCCTGACACATTAGATCGTGGTTTGGTTCAAATTGCTTTTCGTAATGCCTAGCAAGCGCCTCTGCTTTTACTTCGTCTGAGTACGCGATTTTAACGCCATCTATTAGTGGCGGGAGTTTAATTTGAGGTTTTCTGAGTCTTTTAGCGAATTGCCAGAGCGATACGTCTTCCGAGCTAAGGGATTCAATTAACTCTTTATACTGTTGCTGCTTTTCTGCGACAATTTTATCCCTGACTTTCCACGTGAGTCTGTTAAGCTCCCTTTTGAGGGTAGGGTCTCTATTAGCCTGCCATGTCTTACGCATTCTGTTCCTTTGCCTAACTAATTGTTTGACATGGTGGGAAAGTGTGGGCATTTTTGGTGACTCATGATGTGTTGTGGCAGAGGCAATAGCTCTCTTGATTTCTGTTGTGAGTGTGTGTGTGGCAGAGTCAATATCCGCCGTGCTCATAATGTTGGGTACTGCCAAGATATAATATATACACATATAGGAGTATATAATATATACAAGTTGTGGATCAAGAATCCACCTGAGAGAGCCAATCAGAAAGCAGAATTAAGAACTAACCAGCCAATCCGAAACATAGCTTTCAGCACTTCACGAAAGTTGATGTATATAAACTCCATCAGATAAAGTATGATGATTCAGTAAAGAAGAAAAATTTAGCTTGGATAACATGGAACTTAGAATAGTCGGAACTCTACTGTATACTTTATTTGATCTGGAAAATATTGCTATGTAAAACTATTTATCTTAATTTTATTAATGCATATTACTTTTATACTGCGATTCATAATATCGTACAGCGTCCGATGGGGTACTTTAAATAATATGACGGGTGACTTGGGGCACACTATCCATAGTATCCTCAATTTCCTGATGATATCGGGAAATCGGAACTTAATGCGTAGCAATTTAAAGAAACAATTTTCAAATGTCTGGCGTTCTTTTTGTCTCTGGCGTTCAAATCTCATCAATATAGTTAAAGGAGTAAATTGAAAAGAATATTTCAAATCTATAAGAAATCGATAAAAAATTAAGTTTCTTTTAACTGTAACAAAAAATATTATATTCATCACGATATATTATGAATTTACTGCACATTCTTAAAATAGAGTACGAATTGTCTAGTCTATAAATAATGTTTTGTTAAAAAGATATTAGTAAAGAAAAAAAATACTCATATTAGCAGAAATCCAATTTTGAACACAGCCACAACTCCGTTTCGGACAGCTGGCAATTATGACTAAGCAGGGCTGTAGCCAGAAACGAAATCTAAGAGGGGATAAAGTGAAATACGTGTGTGTGTGAGGGGGGGGGGCCTCAGCAACACTAAAGGAGTGCTCACTAGAAAAGAAATTAGGAGGAGGGGAGTGTCGGGTGAAAGAAAATGCACTAAAATATTACATTCTTGTCTTTAAGTAAATCGCTGTATTAAATATGTATTTTAATTATAACTAAATATAGTATATCACATAATATTAACTTTAAGTACTCTTCATAGGTATAGCATGATAATATATAACTCTAAGTTCTAGAGTTATATATTCTAAAGTAATACAAAATCAGTTGATAATGCATAAGTCTAGAATGTCTAATTATGAAACTCTAATTTTTGAAACCTTGTTGAATACTTTAAAATTAAATATGTAAAATAATTTATGATCATTAATATAACCAGAAATTCAACCACTAAAAATTCTTATTTCTGTACTATACAAAACGAAGAAATTTTCAAAAAAATTCTGAACTAGCAGTTTTTCGTGTAAAATTTGGATGATATATTGTATGAAATTTCATACAACTGGGGTGGGGGGTTGCACACATATAGTCGGTTGCATCGTCGAAGAGTGTGATCACAAACATTTTAAACAAAATATTCTTTTAAAATTTTGGTAACTATTTGAAATTTTTTAAATATAAATTTCACAATATCATTTTATTTAAAAATATATATTTGTAAATTTAGGTACAAGTTAAAACATATTTCATTGTGATAAAATATTTTGTGCATATATGCTACAGTTTAGCCTGTGATATGCGTGCAGAACATAAATGCATTTAATTTCTTTTAAAAACTTACATTAGGCTTTAAGCAATGCGTAACTTTTTTTTAATTCTTTACAAGGTAAAGATTGAAAGATTCTACGTATGATTATCAACTTATGTATAAATTTTGATCTTAGGCTGTAGAATAATTAATTTGAACTGTCAAAAGTGGAGCGGATTCTCAAATTAATCGAACACTAAAATATAATTTGCCTTTCGATTTCCCTTATCACTAAATCCTTAAGATTAATTCACTTTTCACATGTAACAATATTGATTCTTTTATGTATTAAAGAAATCTTTCTCAAATCAAGCAAACACTGAAATATAATTAATAATAGAGTTTCCCTGATCATCAAATCTGCTAAGCTTAATTCAACTACGCATATAACAATGAAAATTTAGCAATATTGATTGTTATACTTTTTTAAGACTATTTGTAAGATCAAGTATTACCAAAATTCACTTTCTAATTTAATTTTCTTCAAAACTCAACAAAATATATTTCAGATTTACTGCACATATCGTTAAATAATAATATATATAAATAATATCAATTATTTTAGGTTTCTAGAAGATGCTTCTGAAACACTACAATACAATTCGTAGTTTAATTTCTCAATTCATCAAATTCCTGGATCTTTTTCCACTGTATATTTAACAATATCGATTCTTTTATGTTATGAACTTTTGTCAAGTCAAGTATCACCTAAATTCACTTTCTAAGATTCTTTTCAGAAATCAAGTAAAACCTGAAATTAACCTTTTTTCAAATAAATTCAATTCAGATTCCCTATATACATGTACAATGATTGTTTTATGTTTCCAATAAAGGATTATCAAACCAACGAAACAGTAAAATACATTTTGTAATTTCATTTTTGTCATTTCAAATGCACTGACAATACATTGATATATATTTTTTTTTGTTAAAAATTGTTTCTTAAATTAAAATACAACACTAATACATACTTTCTAGTTTAATTTTCTCAATCATCAAATCCCTTAAGTTAAATTCTATGAAAATAGTATTTCTAAATTTGATCACAGTAGATGTAACTTAAGACTGACTTACCTTGTTGATTTCTGGAAGATGTATATTTTCACTTAGGAACATTGCTCGAATAGTTTTCTCTAGTTTTCGAATAGTTATATAGGTTTCAAATAGTCTCTCTAGTTTTTAAGCATCTGCTGCACATAGTTAATCCACTCATCAGTATACTCAATACCCTTCGTATAAAGAAGCTGGAAGCCATAGTTACAATAACGAAGGCAAATAAACCTACGAATGGCCAAAAATTTTACTTGTAACTATCCCCTTAAGTAAAAATTGAGCATCAAAAGTTTTATTTAGAACTCAAATTGTTTGCACTTCAGCTGTACACACTACCAAAACAAAATCTACATTTGAATTGCCATTCCTTACAGTGTAACTTCGCTCCCATTTTCTCTTCCGTAAAAGCGAGATTACGTCATTTGTTTGTCGTTATCTTTCTATGAGTCGTTTAAGTGTAAATCAAAGAGGAAAGAAGCAGAAGGAAAATAATCTCTTTAGTTACAGGCCGTGTTCAGAATTGACGACCGAGGCGATCGGGCGATTGAAACGTCATAAAATGAATCATTTCGGGGAATATAATTGGCTAATGCTGACTCAAATGCCCGACCGGGACGACCGGACTTGACTCCTGAACATAGACATAGTCTCCTCGTGATGTCATTGGTAGACAATGTACGTCAGTTTTAGGGTTTTTAAATGATTACCGTTGTTGTCACTTTCACACAGGCAAATGTTATCAAACTCTGAATGAAATGAAGTGGTTACAGAATAAATAGATCAGTATTAATTTTCAACAAAAATAATGTAATGACAATCAATCGCAAATATTTAGTTTATAAATTACAGTCTTCTTTAGTTAAATTTAGATTTGCTAATTTGACGTCAGATTTACACATATCAGTGTAAGTTCGGATAACGAAATGCATATTTACTCGTTATGAGCTAAAAATGGAAATTTCTGTATCATCACAAATAATTATAACAATTAAATTACAAAAATTTGACAAGAAAAAAAATCTGTAATTAAATTTTTTATCCGAAAGCGTTTTGTAATTTGGTAACGAAGCCTGACATCAGAAGCCAATGACATCAGAATTTCCGAAGCATTTTGTAATTTGGTAACGAAGCATGACATCAGAAGCCAATGACATCAGAATTTAACGGTTTCTTATTGGATGCTGGGCTGTTGGCGCAACCTTATATTAATGATCCTTAAATTTTAGCTTGATGTCGAATTTCAACCAGGACAATTTATGTGTAGCAGCTGCAGAGCATTCACGTCGTCAAACAATGATGTTCATGAATTAAATGCTTCCTCGCATATGAAACACTCTTATAGCAATGTAGTAGATTATTCACAAGCATAGGCTGTGTTCCAGATTGCCAACCGAATAGATCTGGCGTTTACTTCGGGCGACTAACAAAAAATATCATCCTCGATTATTTAGGAAAAATTTCATACCCAAAATTTCCTTTATCGTAGTTTGATCTCATTGGTTATCATCCAAATGAAAGAAATCAAACTGGTCGGGGGGTCTAGTTTTTAATACAGCCTAATAAAGTATCTAAGCTACAGATATATTTGATTGTTATTTGAAACAACAAATCTATAATATGATAATAATTAAAAGATGTGTTTGTTTTCCTGTTCGTTTATTGGCGACGTTGCCGAAAATCTAAGCGATCCACAGTTACGAAATTCGATACAGCGAAAGTTTAGGTTAAGTCTCGAGATATCTTAAAGCGATTTTTTAAAAATTTGAATAATATTTTTAAATTCGTTCGTTACTAATTCTCCGTGGTGAAGTAGCGCCTACGCATCACGTCAGCAAGACCCCCCAGGGTATCCCATGGCGAAGGGGAGAAGAATTGCAACTTCACTTTTATAGAGGCTCCCCGAGGGGCGGAAGTCTGACTTGGCCTCGACATGACAACATCCATGCCCGCTGGCGGGATTCGAACCCGCAACCCGACAATCCAGAGATCAGACGGAAAAGCATGCCCCTGACCGCTCGACCACCGGATCGGCATATTTTTAATAATTGTTGGTTGAAATGAAATTTTGAGCGATGTTCATACAAATTAATCCCTTAGCGATCGATATTATTATTACAGAGTTTCCATCTCAATACTATGGGAAAGATCGAAGAATATTACTTTCAAAGAACTTTGAATGGGAACCGTAAAACAAAATTTCATTTTTGAATATACTACAAAACACGAATTAGCAAAAACTTTATAATTGAATTCGTCCATCCGCGAATCGAAAATTCGCACAAATCGAATTTTTTCTCGTTGAATATTGAATGACATCATAGTATTTTAATAAAGAGAAATAAATCTATTTAAAAAATTTTTATGAATATCTAAGTGGGTTTATAACAGTTGACTTTCCCAATATCAAATTTAAATAGTGCTTCTTTCAACTGCAACACAGTGCATGCATGCATAGCGGTTACTTCTCAACAAAGTGAACATTTTGACTAGGCCTCTTCTTGTTCAATTTTAATATACTTCGCTTATTGGGAGCTCTAATTAAGCTGGAGCTTCGATTTTATTTTATTTCCTTGGCTGTGGTACTATTTTTACTTTCCTTATATACATAATGTATAAGGAAAGTATTGTGAAGGGGTCAAAAATTCGAATTCGAGTTTTCGACGGGAGACCACGTTTCAAGCATCCATGATCATGAATCAAACAATTTTGAAGTGATGTCTGTGTGTGTGTGTGTGTTTGTGTCAGTGAGTCTGTCGAGACGATAACTGACGAACGAATGGACCGATTCGAACGAAATTTGGTATAAAAATCGCAATCCGTAAACATTAGAAGCCTATTGTTTTTATACACAATCGAATGTTCAGAACACCCCTAAATTTTCGAGGGAAATTTTGAAAAAATCGTCAAAAAATTAAAACCGCTAATAAAGTTACGCAAATAGATATTTCTTATGTAATTTTTCATTAGAAAACGATTGGAATAAATTTTAGAACGCTAACATGAACCGTTCTCGAGATATTGCACATTTTTCAAAAAATTAATAAAAAGTCATATAAAATAAAAAAAAATATTTCCTATTAAGAAACATGTTCACTTTTCATATATAATACCATGCGATAAATTTGGTGACATCATTCTCGTGGAACTAGCTCGTTCCATTTAAGATAAAAGATACTTTGAGTAATACTTTTGTATTTGAAAGCCAATAGTCATTTATCTGCTGTAAAAATAACTTATTTCTCTGTCCATAACGCTTGGCGAGATTTTGGCGACGAATTTGGCGAAATGACGCCAACTTGGCGACTTTTTAAATGTTGCTAAATTAACGAAAATCTTGCCAAATGGATAAAAATGATACTAAATCAATTAAAAGGACGACTCATTGACGAAAACTCAATATCTTGGAAAGAATATAAATATCTACTATAAAAATAATCTATTTTTTTTACTGTAAAAATAAAAAATTCATTGCATTATATGAGGAAAGTCATATGCTGCCCACATCAGATTTTTTTTTATTACAAATCATACCAGAATCTACTCAGCACCAGGGTACAGAGCCTAGGAGTAATAGTGTGCCGATCGCCTATAGAGAATGGGCACGAGTGTAAATAAACAACCTGCGTGGTAGAATGCGCAGAAACGTAAGGGCAAAAGGGCATTATTTTTACCATAGCATGTAATGGTAAACGGACGATGATGGCCAATAAAAATTGAAACTAAACCCATTAAACATCGAAATTTATCTTTATGATGAAAATAAGTTATTTAAAATACTTGAATAACAACAAATATTTAAAGACTTCATTTGCTAAAGTGCAGATTAAGTGAATGTACACTATGACTCATTTTTACTGTGGTCACTAACCAACGTTCTAAACTGGTATACATTTACTAGCAAATTCTGCAATGTATACGTGAGCGTGAATGGAACAATATGTAACGATTTTTCTTAAAAAACAACTAGTGTATATATTTTAATTAAAGTGGATATTCTATTTTCCGGTTAATTAAAAATCTGATGTATGTAACACATGACTTTCCCTGTAGACTTATATCCACGTTCCCTTTATTTTAATTAAATTTAATTCACTTTTAACTCAATTTTCGTTCTCATTTGATAACTAGACTTATTTTCAAAGGTGGAGTAGAGAAAATAAAGATACTAAAATTACTCGAGAACGGCTAGTCCTAGTGTAATGGAGTTGGTCTTATTATTTTCTTCGTTAAAAATTACGTATGAAACAAGCATTTAATGGATATATTTGAGTATACGTAGTTTTTTATTTTAGATTTTGGTGATTTTTGCGGATTATTTTTTGCAGGTTATTTTTTTCGAATTATACCAAAATCTAATCAGCACCAGAGTGACCTACAAGTGACTTATCTACCGAATTTTGTGATATTCGGTCCATTAGTTTTTCAGATAGAGTGGATACAAGCTTTTGCGGGCCATTTCGCAAAAAAAGGCGGGTTCTTTTATCCCGAATCGTACCCAAAACTAGTCAGCATCGGTTTCGCCCACAAGTGACTTACCTACCAAATTTTATGAAATTCGGTCCATTAGTTTTTTAGTTAGAGTGGATACAAAATCTGCACAGACAGACAGACAGACAGACAGACCCACAGACAGAAACACAGACAGAAACACAGACACACACACAGACGTCACGCTAAAAATTGTTTTTTCGTATTCTAGAGGTCTCGAAACGTGTAGATTCGTCGAAAACTTGAGTTGTGGTTTTCGGCATGATTCCAATACTTTCCCTATACATTACCATGCATTGCAGGAAAAGTAAAAATCTGATGTGGGCAGAACATGACTTTCCCTGCAGACTTATATCCACATTCTCTTTATTTTAATTAAATTTATTTCACTTTTAATTCAATTTTCTTTCTCATTCGGTAACCGGACTTATTTTCAAAGGTGGCGAAGAGAAAATACGATAAACTAAAATATCTCGAGAACGGCTAGTCCTAGTGTAATAGGGTTAGTCTTATTCTTTTCTTCGTTAAAAATTACGTACTAAACAAGCATTTAATGGATATATTTGAGCATACGAAGTTCTTTAGTTTAGATTTTGACGATTTTTGCGGGCCATTTTGCAAAAAAAGGCGGGTTATTTTTTCCGAATCGTACCAAAATCTAATCAGCACCAGGATGACCTACAAGTGACTCATCTACTGAATTTTGTGAAATTCGGTCCATTAGTTTTTCAGTTAGAGTGGATACAAACTTTTGCGGGCCATTTCGCAAAAAAAGGCGGGTTCTTTTATCCCAAATCATACCCAAAACTAATCAGCACCAGACTCGCCCACAAGTGACTTACCTTCCAAATTTTGTGAAATTCGGTTCATTAGTTTTTTACTTAGAGTGGATACAAAATCTGCACAGACAGACAGACACACACACAGACGTCACGCTAAAAATTGTTTTTTCGTATTCTAGAGGTCTCAAAACGTGTAGATCCGTCGAAAACTTGAGTTGTGATTTTCGGCTTGATTCCAATACTTTCCCTATACATTACCATGTATTGCAGGGAAAGTAAAAATAAACAAGATAAATTTAGTAAAATGAGAGGTTAAACGATTGTAAGTTTCTAAAGTAACCGTTTTTAATACAGAAATAATAAAAATTCCCATACTGCTAAGTAAACGAGTGTTTTGTTTTAGAAATGTCACGAAACGTAAGGGCAGAAATGTATTATCCGTACGACGTCACGTGTCCATGCTCTGTACCTACTAAGGCTCAGCCTTAGTACCTACTAAGGCTCAGTCTTAGTACCTACTAATGCTCCTATATAGACAGGAGTCTTAGTATCTATCAATGTCCGGAGCTGTTCCCCCAAAATCCGCCACCGCCAGATAGCGCTGGCCTCGAATCAAAAGCCAAGGCGTTATCATTAAAACTAATGGGAATTTAAAGCAAATAAAATGACAGATATCTTTGGAAATAACTGAAGAATTTGTGTGACATTAGGTGTGATTATTGCAAGTGGTATACGCAAAAAGTCATTTGATTTTCAGAGAGATTGAGCTTAGGATATATTTGTATTTTTAAAATTTTATTTCACTTGATCTGGTGTTCGTTCAAATTATTTAGGTCCAAAATAATCAGATTCATTTATCACAGTAACGTGAAATTCGGTATGACGTTTTCTCTTGTGGTACATTTCAGTTCCTTCGATTTAGAAGTTTATCGGGCTAGCCCGTTCTGGGCCCGCTATAGGACTGCACCCGGTTTTACAGAATAACTCGAAAATCAGAGCAAGTAGGAAATCTAAATTTGAAAAATCCTTTTCTTTTGAGGTATACTTTAATTCTTTCGATTTCGAACTCTATCGGGCTAGCCCGTCTTAGACCCGCCTAAGAAATCCACGTGTTTTTGCGGAATAACTCGAGAACAGGTGTATCTAAAAATTCCAACTTTAGCATATCCTCGTCATTTGTGGTATATATTTTACCTCTTTGGATTTAAAATCTTATTGGGCTAGCCCGTCCAATGCCCAACAAAAGAAATGTACTCGTTTTTTAGGAATAACCAAAATATCGGAGCACATCTAGAATGGCTAAATTTAATATATCATTGTCCTTTGGGGTATATTGTATTTCATCGGATTTTGAACCTTGTCGCGCTAGCCCAATTGCGGTTCCGCCATAGAAAGGTAATCACTTTTAAGAATAATTCGAAAATCGGCGTAGCTAAAAAATGTAAATTTAGCATATCATTTCCTTTTAGATACATTTTTATTTAGATTTTAAACCTCATCGGGCTAACCTATCTTGGGCCCGACATAGGAATGGATCCATTTTTTGAAAATAACTGGATAATCGGAGCAACTAAGAAATATGAATTTAGTATATCCTTAGCTTTTGAAGAATATTTTTAATTCATTCGATTTTGAACCGTATCGGACGAACCCGTCTTTGGCCCGCCTTAGAGATTCACTCGTTTTTGGGAAATTATTCCAGAACCCGAGTATCTAAAAGTTCCAAGTTTAGAATGTCGTTGTCATTTGCAGCATATTTTAACTCATTGAATTTAAAACCTTATCGGGCTAGCACGTCCTGGGTCTAACGAGAGGAATGTACTCGTTTGAGAATAACTCCAAAACTGTAGCATCTATAATGTCTAAATTTAGTATATAATTGTATTTCAGGGTATATTTTATTTCTTTGGATTGTTAACCTTATCAATGCTACTTGGGCGGCGAGTATTAATTTTATGGCTAAATTATCAATTTTTAAATCTATTAAATATGTTATTTAAAATGGACAATAAAATACGGGAATACATTTTTAATCACATTTCATTTGCAAAATCTTCAAGAGGAACGATGTCTCATACTTCTACTAGAACAGAAACCAGTAAGCGAAATCGAGCACAAAAACGAAACACAATCTAAGCGACACGAAGATTGTGAATGAAGGAGGCCGATTTTTTACGCTGTTAAAAGAAAGACTGAGAATGAATAATTAAAATTTGTAGTTTGGGAGATGTTATCATCTACCGTTAGCTCCACCCCCTTTGTTGTCGCAGTAGATCAAAACCACCTCAACTGTTGAGGTGGTAGTGAATAAATAGATACACTACAGACACTCTCCCATCCCTAAATTACGTCACAGAAAACTATCGATAGTTTCGATAGTTTGTAAACTATTTTTACTATTTATTCGATAGTTGAAATTTCTTTATAGCTCCCATCACTACCAATTAAGAAAAAAGGTTAGCTCAAAGCGAGACTTATTGGAGCGCCTAGAAAACCTGAAGGGTTTGCTTAAATCTCCGATCAAATAATTAAGATATGGGAAATCATAGAAAAGAAATTTAGCTTGAAAGGGATCCAATGGGATCAAGGCGGTGCACGTTGGACAAAAGTCTCACATATCGCTTAATTTGGAAAAGGGAGAAGAGGAAAAAGGGTTTAGTAAAATAATGAGTAAATTAAATATAAAGAGTTAAGGAAAAACTCATATTAATTAAATAATGAGTTAAAAATGAGGTTTGTAATGATCACCTGATGTAGCAGACGATATTTATAATATATATCTAATAATATATTAGTACCATATATCTGAAAAAAAACAAACCTGCAAATTACAGTTTTTAGCTGTATTTTATAATTTTAAGATATGATGCCTGGGAAATTTCGATCATACATGAAAGTAAAAATGTACTTTCTAGAAACAGCAATACTAATTCGGGTCGCAAAGATTCCCCAGATTTAATTTTCCACGTCAATGTAAATGTTATTTGAATGATAACTCGGCAACGACAGATTTATATCGACTTTCTTTACTGCAGAAGGAAAATCTAGAACTTCAATCTGTATTTATTGCACACAAATAATATAATAATATAAAACAAATTGAAAACTCATGCATGGATAATGAAGGAATTGAAACGTCAAGCTGTTAGAAATACAGAAGTGGACCCGATTCAAATTTTGACATCGCAGAATGGCAACATGTTTTACTTGAAATGCCTTTGGTGTCGTAAGTGAACTTTCAAAGTAAGTCTTTCAAAGTAAGTCTTTCAAAATAAAGAGAAAACGCTGAAACTGAATTGCTATAAGTGAGACGTCGAATATAAAATTTCGAAAAGTCAGACAGTGGAAAGTCATTTTCTCTTCACGAAATATCAGATTTGACGAAATGAAAGAAGTTGACACTTTAGTCTACGTTTTTGCATGTCTTGACTTGTTTTTATATAGTTAAAATTGCAGGTTCAAAAATGGAATCAATTGAATAGTACCAGGTTTCCGTAACCAGGTTTCCGTAAATCCGTACTACCAGGTTTGTGGTTGGTTGGGTGATTAGGGTTTTTTGGCACAAGATCTAAAAGGGATAAGTTTTCATAGGCGGCGCTGGGCTTTCACAATTGGGGGTGCTATGCATAGAACATAAGATCATATATCAGGCACGTAGCCCAAAACAACATTTTTTTTCGGGGGGGGGGGGAGGCAAATGGCCCAGTAGGCTGTCGGTTACGTTCCTGTCATGCAGAGTGAGTTTAAAGTTGCGCACATCAAAGTTCATTTCACTGCTGGAAGTTGATGAACGTTACTGCTGGTTCCAGCAGGACTGTGCAACTTGTCACACATCAAACAGCACTATCCATCTTTTAACAGATTTTTCGATGAGCGCATAATTTCCCGGGGATTGTGGCCCCCTCGCTCTCCAGATTTATCAACCCCTGATTTCTTCCTATATGGATATCTGAAAAATGTGGTTTACGTGAATAATACACACACGATCGCTAAGCTGGAAACGAACATCACAATAACCATTTCAACATCGATACTACCATGCTCCGCAGAGTCTCACGAAATCTGGTAAAACGAAAGCGCTTTTGCATTCGGCAAACAGGACATCATTTCCAACATTAAGTTGTTGTTGTTGAGACCCAGACCGGCCGACCTACCAGAAAGGTGTTGAAGGCCCAGACCGACCGACTCGTCAACAAGGACATGAGCAGCTATTTGGTCGGCCGGTACCAGAAAGGTGTAAGGTAACCGTGTAACATTAAGTGCAACAACTAAAGTTTGTCTGCTAAAACTAGAAGGTAACATATCAACTAATCTCTGTAATACTTTATTTTCATTTAAATTCTCATACTGGTAATTTTGCGGGCAGTTAAACTCTCATGATGTGCGCGACTTTAAGCTCACCCTGTTTATTGTGATATATCATTTTGGTATGATGGCAAAAACATCATCGATAAAGCGAAAGGGAAACGGATGACTGAATGTTTGGACAAACAAGTAAAAATGTTTTCACATTTTTAAAATAATTTTGTGTGCGTAAAAATTAAATGCGAATAAATGTTCTGGATCTTTGAGATTTCTCCCCTAGAGTGCAAACTAATTAAATTAATTACACTCAGTTAATTCATAAGTAATAAATTAATGATTAAGGGGCAGTTGTTAAGTAAAAAGGAGTGTTTGCGCAATTTGCAATGGGGGATGCTGAAGTATCCCTAGGACCCCCCCCCCCCCCCCGCAGCGTTGCCAATATAGGTTCCGCCAGACGCATGGTATCAATCTAAAAAAAATCTGATGTGGGCAACACATGACTTTCCTCATATAATGTAATGAATCTACTACTTTTACAGTAAAAAAATAGGTTTTTCTTATAGTAGATATTAATATTCTTTCCAAGATATTGAATTTTCGACAATTAGTCGTCATTTTCATTGATTTAGCTTCATTTTTATCCATTTGGCGAGATTTTCGTTAATTTGGCAACATTTCAAAAAGTCGCCAAGTTGGCGACATTCCGCCAAATTTGTCGCCAAAATCTCGCCAAGCGTTATGGACGAAGAAATAAGTTGTTCTTACAGCAGATAAATTACTATTGGCGTTCAAATACAAAAGTATTACTCAAAGTATCTTTTTTCATGAATGGAACGAACTAGATCCACGAGAATGATGTCACCCAATTTATCGCATGGTATTACATATGAAAAGTGAACATGTTTCTCAATAGGAAATATTTTTTTTTCATTTTATATGACTTTTTAATAATTTTTTTGAAAAATGTGCAATATCTCGAGAACGGTTCATGTTAGCGTTCTAAAATTTACGTCAATCGTTTTCTAATGAAAAATTACATAAGAAACATCTATTTTCGTAACTTTATTAGTGATTTTGATTTTTTGACGATTTTTTCAAAATTTTATACGAAAAATTTAGGGGGGTTCTGGACATTCGATTGCGTATAAAAACAATAGGTTTCCAGTGTTTACGGATTGCGATTTTTGTACCAAATTTAGTTCGAATCGGTTCATTTGTTCGTCAGTTATCTTCTCCACAGGCTCACTAACACACACACACACACACAGACATCACTTCAAAAATGTTTGATTCGTGATCAGGGATGCTTGAAACGTGCTCTCCCGTCGAAAACTCGATTTCGAATTTTCAACCCCGTCACAATACTTTCCTTATACATTATGCATATATAAGGAAAGTAATATAAGTAAATTAAAAACAAGAGCAAATGTATAATTTAAAAGGATGATAATGGAGGAATGAAACATGATATGAAACGTGCGCAACAACCAGGTTTGTGATAAAGTAAGTGTACATGTGTTACTTCATATACAATTTAGTTTACTTGCTTTAAATAAGTGATTTTTAAAAAGTGACTATGGTAAAATAGTGGCCCATAGCAGCAGGCACCAGAGTTAGTAAAATAATAAAAACATACAATTGTTTCAGGGAAACTTGGATTTCCTTTTTCATGAGAATAAACCTGGAAACAAACAGGAAATGTGTGACATACTTAAAAATTTGCAAAAAGATCACTCAAAAATTTGCTGTCATAATAACTTGGTAATATAAAAGCTTCGTAAATACAGCATGGACACAAAAATAAACCGGTTAACCAGTTTCGAAGACACGAAACAGCTTTCATCTTCAGGACCGGCTGGATACACAACATCACTTATTGATATCAAATCGGCATCCGAGGTAGAATAGCACACGTGACTGTTGGAAATAGTGACTGATAGCAGAAGAAAAGTTGTTGGCGTCGCCGAGGGGAGAAATGAGAGAGAAAAACAAATATGAGGCAGGAAAAAAAACAGGATGTTACGAACGGTAAAAACCATGGAGGAAAGAAATTGTTTGTACTTTTTACGCGAAATATTCCGCCAAAATCATATTTATCCACTTTATCTGAACAACTAATTGACCAAATTTCACAAAATTTAATAGATAAGACTCTAGTGGGCTACTCTGGTGCTGATTAGATTTTGGTATGATTCGGAAAAAAATAAAACTGCTTTTTTCGCAAAATGGCCTGCAAAAATCTTCAAAATCGAAAATAAAAGACTACATATACTCAAATATATCAATTAAATATTTGTTTTATATACAATTTCTGAAGACAAAAAGAATACGACCGACCCTATAACTCTTAGACCAACTTTTCGAGATATTCTTTAGTTTTTAGAGTTTTCGTCAAGTCGCCTTTGAAAATATACGCCCAGTTTCCAGATGAAAACGAAACTTGAATGAAAGCTGCAAATTCAGTGTAATTTCAAATCCGGGTTATTTAGTGCAATTAAACTCAATTTAATGAATTGTGAAAGAAAGAAAAATAAAATAAATTTGAGTCTCTAGGGAAAGTCATGTACTGCCCACATTCGATTTTTCTTTTCAACACTTTACAGCACAGTTAAAAAGTGTTTATGACTTTGTTCATTCATTCTGTCTGTCTGTCTGTCCGTTTGCTGCCGTAAAAATGACTTTATCAATATGGAATTTTAGTATGTTGTTGAGACGGTCTGTGGAACGGAATGAAAATGAATAATATCACCCAATTAGTTTTGGATTGAACTCGGGTTGAAAACATGATATACATTGAACACTATGGGACCTAATTTTTCAAACAATTTTTAAGCGAAGTTAAAATTCACAAATTGCTTCGAAAATTTTGGGAAATATTCAAATTATCCCATAAAATATATAAAACAAATTCAGCAAAATATGTTCGATAGTTTTTGAAATAAAAGTAACAATTATAATTGCACCCATATAATATGAAGAGATCATGCGACCCACTTCAAAATAAAATATGAAATACATCTTTTTCTCCAGAGTAAAAATCATGATTTTTAAAATTATTTTAAATTTATATTTAATGCTGCATCCGTCAAAAACCGCTTTATTTTTGTGTATTTTCTGTGCATCTATATTCTGCGCCAACGCAATTACAATATTTTTGAGTTTAAATGATCATCAAACTTTGATTATTTCTAACGAAGCCTAACTTTAATGGATGGAGAATGTAAACAAGTGATTATAAAATGTGTTGTATAAGAATTGCTGAATTTTTTTCACGCACAATTATTTAATTCTAGAGTCTGGAATAAAATAGCACGAATGGAATATTCACAACTTTTACATAAAATGCCAGACGATTTATATTAGATGACGTCATTTGAATAAAGTTCATTTTTTTTTTATATAAAGTTTTAAGTTTTCAAGTAAAATAAATTATTGTAGTTCTGTGATGATTAGAAAAATATCAGCGCTGAATGTATCGCAGTTTAGAGATGTTTAAATAAAATTGCATTCCGGTTGGAAAGTGTTTCATAATTAATGCTCTATGCATAATTGATCTTCCTTGTTTGTTTATTGATCTTCCTTGTTCATTTTATTTTAAAATGCATAGCGCTTGCTACTGAAAAAAAATCGATTTAATCGAAATATGTTTCAATTAGATCTGTTCCGTGGTCTATTTCAATGTTTTGCAACCAATGTGCTGCAACACACTGGTTTGCAACTAGACGCTGTTAAGCGTACCGCGACATAATGTCACGGAAGCATTTTCCCTCCAGATTCAAAAGGCATTCCTTGAATTCAAGGGCTGACAAACGAAAGGGCATGTGAGACAGTCCCTGCCCCCCCGTATCAAAGGGGCCAATTGCAACATCGAAAAATTAAGGGCTGTTGTTTCAAAAAAAAAAATCTGATGTGGGCAACACATGACTTTCCTTATATAATGCAATGAATTTACTACTTTTACAGTAAAAAAATAGGTTTTTTTTATAGTAGATACTTATATTCTTTCCAAGATATTGAATTTTCGACAATTAGTCGTCATTTTCATTGATTTAGCGTCATTTTAATCCATTTGGCGAGATTTTTGTTAATTTGACAACATTTCAAAAAGTCGCCAAGTTGGCATCATTCCGCCAAATTCGTAGCCAAAATCTCGCCAAGCTTTACTGACGGAGAAATAAGTTATTCTTTTAACAGATAAATGACTATTGGCGTTCAAATACAAAAGTATTACTCGAAGTATCTTTTCTCATAAATGGAACGAGCTAGATCCACAGAGAATGATATCACCCAATTTATCGCATGGTATTACATATGAAAAGTGAACATGTTTCTCAATAGGAAGTATATATTTTTTTATTTTATGACTTATTGATAATTTTTTTGAAAAATGTGAAATATCTCGAAAACGGTTCATGTTAGCGTTTTAAATTTTATGTTAATCGTTTTCTAATGAAAAATTACATAAGAAATGTCTATTTGCGTAACTTTATTGGCGGTTTTGATTTTTTGACGATATTTTCAAAATTTCACTCGAAAATTTAGGGGGGTTCTGAACATTCGAATACGTTTAAAAACAATAGGCTTCCAGTATTTACGGATTGTAATTTTTGTACCAAATTTCGTTCGAATCGGTCCATTCGTTCGTCAGTTATCGTCTCCACAGACCCACTAACACACACACACGCACACACACACAGACATCACTTCAAAAATGTTTGATTCGTGATCAGGGATGCTTGAAACGTGCTCTCCCGTCGAAAACTCGAATTCGAATTTTCGACCCCGTCACAATACTTTCCTTATACATTATGTATATAAGGAAAGTAAAAATATGCCATAGGAATGTTTTACCCAGATGATAGATTTATTTTGGGGGACATTGTATACATAAGGATTAACCGTACTAATTTAGCATCTTGGCTATGATAAAAAGTTGTCAATAATTTTAATGCCAATTATTGTATTATGATAATTTTTAAAATATCACCCCTGATTGTATCGCATTTTAGAGATGTTTAAATAATATAGCATTTCAGCTGGAAAGTGTTTTATTATCAATGCTTTATGCATGATTGATCCTTTTTTTGCGTCATTGTCTCCCCATGTTCTGAAAGGCATACCACGCAGGTTTGGTGCTCTTATGACCACTGGTTCTTTCTCTGCAGTGCTCTAAACAGGGATATTTTAATTCACCCCCCCCCCCCCCCCGGTATATCAAGAGCTGAAGAGGACCCCGGAGGAATGTTTGCCCCGGGCCCCAGTCAGACTCTGTTGGGCCCTGCTTCAATTGAGGAACGATAGGGCATGAAAAATGAAACTCGTCTAAGTTTCATTAGATGTTTTCTGGATTACGGATAAAGAATTATATCAATTTTCCAATAAGGCTATTGCAGTCCTGTTCCCATTTTCTACAACGTATATATGTGAACAAATGTTTCCATCTTTTAGTAGAAAATAATAAGCTGTTGTGCTTGAAGTGTGTTGACCAAGAGTTTCGAGTTCCTGTGACTAATATAGCGTCGAATATACAACTATTATGTTCATTAAAACAAGCACATATATCTCATTAGTTATAGGTAAGAGTTAAGATAAAAGTTAACATTTTCTTTAGTTAATGGTTTTTTAGTTAATGGTTTTATTTATATTAAGATAACATGGAGTTAATATTTGCATTTATTTATATGTTTAGTATATTAAGATAAGATGGAGATAAGAATTAATATTTGCCCTTATTTATATGTTTAGTATATTAAGGTAAGATGAAGATAAGAGTTAATATTTGCTTTCATTTAATTTATATGTTTAATATATTATGATAGAGATAAGAGTTAATATTTGCTCCTATTTATATGTTTAGCATATTAAGACAAGTTGGAAATAAGAGTTACAATTTGCTTCTATTTATATGTTTAGTATATTAAGATAAGATAAAGATAAGCGTTAATATATCTCATATTTATAAGTTAATAAAGTTCATGTTAGTTACAGTTAAAAGTAGAAAAAAATAGAACTACGAATTTGTATATATCAAATAAAAAATAATAAATAAGTGTAATACTTGTATGTGCACTTTGTAACTCCTATATTTGTTTCTTTTTGTTTGTAGTGTAGCGTTGAAGACCCAGACCGTGTCACTCAACCTTAGGATATAGAGCAGCTATTTGGACGGTTGAAGAACCTTAGATCTGTTGAGGGTGAAAAAACGTTGCGGAACACTGGTCTATAGTATAAGTGTGCAAAGTTTCAGACTTTTAGGTCAACACGGTTCTGAAAGATCTTGAAAGATTTTTTGGTTCTCCTCCCATTTTTTTTTTGTCCATCCCTGGGGGAGAAACCGAAAATCCGACGTTTTTCGGCTTTGGTAATGTAGGCCATACCATAAAGTTGCAAATATTCAGCCTTCTAGATCACAGATGGGGTTTAGAGGGCCTGTAAATACTTTTCGAGAAAAGAAATATTTTACCCACCTCCATGGAAAAAGAATTGAAAATCTGGCTCAGTTAAGTTATCGGATGGTCGATAATGAGCAAAGATACAGTTTTTTAGTTCACCATCAGTTGGAGGGATTTGAAGGGTTTGAAAAACAGTTTTCGCTTTCATCAGCGAAAAAGATCGAAAATCCAGCTTCGTTAAATTTCGTTACGAAGTCCATACTATAAAAACGTATTAATTATACGTATAATAAGGCTCCTATAAATACACAGGCTGACGCAACCCCCATTTTGAGCCCAACAGGTCCAGTCAGTTTATCGTCTGCCTGTGCTATTTCAAAGACGTACGCATGGTACATGATATTTGATAAGCAATTTTGCTGCACAATAGGTACTTTTGCTTTTAAAACATATACAGTTTTCTCCTTTTTTACTTATTTACAGAACATTTTTTCTACTTATAGAATTTTTTTTTTACTTATAGAAAATTTATACTTATTCAATTTTTTCTTTCCTCTGGGAAAAGATCGAAAATCCAGTTTCGCTATACTTCGTTACATTGTCTATACTACAAAAACATATTAATTATACGTATTATAAGGTTCCTAAATATACAGACTGACATAACCGCCATTTTGAGTCCAATAAGTCCAGTTAGTTTATCGTCTGCCTGTGCTATATCAATATCGTACGCATGGTACATGATATTTGATTCGAAATTTAGCTGTAAAATAAGTACTTTTGCTTTTAAAATATTGTACCAATCATTCAAGAAAGTACTTTAGAATGCTTTAATTTTCTCAAGATCCCGAAAAAAGGACAAGAAAGTAGGCCTCTTTTCGCCATATACAACGATCGCTTCATCTGGGAGTCAATATGGCCGCTGTTGTGCCAGCTTGCATATTTAGGAGCCTTAATGCATAAGTGCGTAAAGATTCAGCCTACTATATCATCGGGTGTAGGGAGAGAAATTTCGAAAAAAAAAACCGAGTAATTTCGAGAGTCTGAAAAGGCACAAAAATTTTAGACAATTATTACATAGATATTTAAATAATTTACCGAGCAGAAAGAAGAAAAAAAACACATTTATGGAGCATAGAAGATTAGCCAAGTGTTTTAAACTTACAATTTATTGTGACATAATAATTTAATGATATAAATATAGGTACATAAATGACCACAATAAAATAAGAGTGCAGAGAACACTGATAAACACATTGAAATACCGATATTTTGATACTATCAAAACATTCATGTACACACATCCAACAATTATACATATATTTATACTTATACAAAAGGGACAAGTGATCGCGCACAAACGCCATCACTATATTAAATGTAAACAACTTATGATTAGTATCAGAAAATAGTAACCACAAAAACATAAACATTAAAATAATTAGCAACACCGCAAAACTAATATTTAAAATTCATAAACAAAACAATCACTACAAAAAATGACTAAGAATCTCGTTCTCATTTCAGATACCTATTCATTCGTTTGGCGCTTTTGCGCGGAATCGCCGAACCGCGCGGAAAGAAAATTTGCTATGTGCTGCAATTTTACGAACGTCTATGGTGACTGACGAAGTAAGTCATGCCGTACAGCTGGCTTTAAATAGCAAGAATATCGATATCAGTCTATATAATTGCTGTGTTCATAGTCTTACCCCTTCCACTCTAGGTGAATTTTGTGACTATGGTATAATGAAATGTCTGCCATATTATCTTGCTTTTGTTTGTTTCAGGATTGTCTTGTCTACCTCTAATGAGCTTTTGTTTTACTAAAATAAAGCCGGTTTATACCTTTATTTATTAGTTTTGTATTATTACTGATCAATGGTTTTAAATTTCTATTATTTTAGACTTTTTTTTTTATATATGTTGAGAAATTATTTAATACATGTGATTTTTAGAATAAATAGAATTTTTATAAAAGGCCTACACCATAATCCAATTAAAGTTAAGTGGAGGGGTTCTCAACCTTTTACGTCCGCGACACAAATTTAGAACTACATTTGCCTAGCGATTCACCGTAGGTTTGATTGACACCGAAAAGTACCGTAACGCCATCCATAAAGCAATTCGCCTCCTAGATGTTGGGAACCAATTTCCATCATCTCGGTTGCGACCCGAAATATAAAAAAAGCATTTATCTTTGATCTGACGTATGATTGACATTGATCCAGCATAAAATCTAACGCAAGTAATGATTAACCAATTCAACCAGCGTTAGTTTGCTTAACATTGATAAGTGTCATTTAGCCATCCAAATCACAACCAACCTAGAGGTTAGGAACCAATTTCCTTCATCTCGGTTGCGACTTCCCCCCCCCCCCCCCCCCACCAAACAAAATCATTTATCTTTGGTCTAACGAAATATTATTAACATTGATCCAGCATAAAATCCAACGTAAGTAGTGATTTACCAATCCAATCAGCGTTAGTTTGCTTAACATTGATAAGTGCCATTTAGCCATCCATATCACATCGTGACCCAGAGGTTGGGAATCAGAGGGTTTTAAAGTGCTATCATAAGTTTATGAACGTTGAAATGTGACTTGTCAATTCAATGCTAAACATACATTCGTAGGATCTCCTTTAAAATATATTTCAACATTTTGAGTCTCCACTGAAATAATTTGAACCAGTGACCTTGTAGTTGCCACTTAGATAACTACATCATAGTCGAGCTGTTGGGAGCTCAATTATCCAAGGTTCTTTAATACAAGGTTGGGCACTCAGCCCGGCAGTCTATGAAAATGTTGTCATTGTGACGAAATAGGAATTAAGATTCGTCAGTCGTGATGTCATGGCCCGGAGTTTACTTTGAGAGGAGTTTGCCAAACTACACGCATTATTACAGTTCAAAATAGTCTGTTAATTTTGAAGTGTGTAAAGAACCTTGCTGCCCTAACCGGGAATCTAACCCTGGATCTTCGAACTGGCCAGCCGAAGCTATAACGTTAAACTATTGGGATGAAGTTGCAAGCTCTTATTTTCATAGTGGACATTGCATTCTCCACTCTATAATGCCTAATTGGTGTGCAACTAACAATCTGACTGACCCCTCCTGCTATTTTTACCTCAGGTTAGCCGCATAATGCTATTTTTATCCTCCAGGTTAGCTTCCTATGTGGTCGCTATACTCTCGATTTGAAATCGGCTCTCAATATTCCAGCGTCCACTGAATCGGTGCTAGTCGACCTAGGATCACTTTTAGACCTCCAACATATTTGCAGTAATCTACAGGGTTGATTTATTCGGGCGTCATTGTAAAGAATCTTGTAGCCCCAACTCGGATTCGAACCCTGGATCTTCGAACTGGACAGACGACGCTCTACCGTTGAGCTACTGGGATGAAATTGCAAGCTCTTATCATCGAAGTCGACTCTGCAAGTGCCAATATTCAGGCTTAAACTACTAGCTCAAAACTTTTAAATTGTGCTGTACACACAGAATACAGTGATGTTCAAGGAAATTTTGTGACTTCGGTGGAGTAAGATGGCAGCCGCAGGTAACAAATTCGACCCCTCTTGAAAGCCCGAGAACAAAATGCTCGCGTTCTTAATTCCTATGTAGTCATATGCGCAGAGCGTGGTAAAAAATAATGAAGTCAGTCAGCCCCGGGATGAATCCCTTTCAATTACCAGCTCCGACGATATTGACACGCTTGCATTTTCTTACTTGATCATTTTGCTTAAATGGGATAGTTTTCCCTCTGAAAGTCAGCCAAGACAGGCATTCCTCCTTTGGAAATACGGATACTTACAGTCCTTCAATGGCAAAATCTCTATTCCATTGCTTAAATATGAAAATTTGGGATATTTTCCTTTATCTAACTTGAAAACAACTGAGTCTTTTGCGTTATGCAATCAATATTAAATCAAACAAACAAGTATTTTAATTTTTAATGCATTTTATTCATTTTGACAAGATGATCATGATTGGTTCAATGTTAAAGTGCAGTATTGTCCAGCTTCTATCAAAGAAATCCTAGTCTCCATCCTGTTGCAGGTTTGTCCTTCGTTTGATGGAAACCTGCCCTAATAAATTCGATTTTGGAGATTAGTTTCAAATGACAGCGACTCAAATTACAATGACTAACGTGAGTTATTTCCAAAAGCTTTGATCAATTTTCAATGATTTTTGTACATGATTCTATCTGAAGAAATAAAAGTTGGGACGAAGTCATAGAAAAAGATGTAATCGATTAAAAGGGATGCAATGTTAACTCGCTGGGAAAGCAGATAGCTCCGATTTATAATTTTAGATATCTCTCTATATTGGAAAAAAAGTAACTTCCACCGCCGCCGCTGTTTGACAAATTTCTCGTTTCTCGAGATTCTTTGCTTCGTACCGCAAAAACTATTGCATATAAAATATGAAATTTGGTACACTTGTAGAAAAAGCTTTGGGAAATACGCTGAACTAAACCGTTTTTTGATATATATTGTAGTTTAAGAAATATTTAATGTCAAAGGCAAAGACAAAATATTTGAGCAGCGAGTTCGCGTCCTGGATAGATTAACAATAGCAAGACCACGAATTTTTGCAGGCAGGTACCTACATGGATGAATTTTTGCAGGACAGAGTCACTTTTTTTTAATTTCGATGTAGTTTTTGAGATATTTTACTTTTTATGCACTTCTGAAGTGAACTTTTTTCTGTATCAGTACGTCTAGCGATTTCTCTGTCTCGTACCGTAAAAAGTATAGCACACACAAATATGAAATTTGGTACAGTTATAAAGAATTTATAGGGTATTACGATGAAACAAACCGTTTATTGATTTAAACTTTAGTTTGGTATGAAATTGCTCGCGCAGCGAGCTCATGATCAAGGAATTCAGTTTTTGAATTCCCTGGGCTAAGAAAAATCCCTGCTTTTCCCTCCTGCGGAAAATAGGCAGGGATAGAAAAGGGATTTTTGAAAGTAGAAGTTTTAGGAAAAATAGGTATGAAGCGAGCTCTTTGAGCGCAGCGAATAGGAGGAAAGGGGATTGCACGAGCGGAGCAAGCAGGAGGCAGAGTCCCCTAGTATCTTATAAAATGACAGTGCATATCGAATCGGGGCGAAACTCAATGGTTTTCAGGCCGAGTTGGGTTCGGGTTTCAGATTTCGAAATGTCTTCGTTCTCCAGGCCGGGTTCAAATACCGTTATTGTCGAGCTGGACCGGTTTCAAGTCTAAAATTTTAATCTGTGAAAAGCATTAGCTTACGTGTCATTAATACACGGTAAGAATAAGCATTTATATATCTCGTAGGATAAAGAATCCCATTTATCCTGTAGGAAGAATAATTTTTTGTCGAATAAAAGAAAATATATAATGCTCGATGAATTTCAGTTCTCGGAGTGGACTTGATTGAATAATCGAAACTTTACTACAATGGGCACACAGCGTATCCAAACATGTGGAAACTCATATTCTTTATATATGATCTACAATATGTAATAAGCTCTTCAGGCATGCGTCAAAATATGAAAGTTTTTGTAGCAATGTGCAAATAAATGTATTTTTGCACATCCCTTTCAGTTCATTTTCTTATTTTTTACAAAATGTTGATTAGCCTAGAGTTGCATTAAGGTCTTCAATTTTGGCACTCCAGTTTCGGGACTTTATGACGGAAACTAACAGTTTAAAGTGAATTCCAAATCACTACCAGCATGTACTCAAAGCTAACTACCCGTACGTTTGATTCAATTTCTGAATCTTATGGAAATTCTATCCAATAAGCTATACAGGAAACAATAATTACTGGTGCTGCCACTTCTACTCGGTTAAATGTTATAGAAACCTGAATGAAACAAAGTGGCTGGAACATAGAATAGTATTAATTTCTAAGAAAATGTAACGTATTGACAATTAATCAATCGCAAATTTTTATTTTATAAACCGAGCTCTTTTATACTTAAAGTAATTTAGACCTGATAATTTAAACTCAGATTTAACCGTATCAATGCAAGTTCAGATAATGAAATTTATATTTCCTCGTTATTATTTGAAAATTGATGGTTTTATATCATCGAAGATAATTAAAACAATAATATTTCAAACACATAACAAGAAAGAAAAAATATTCTTTAATTTGATTTCTATTCCGAAAGTGTTCTATAATTTGGCAACCGATTGCCTCCCAATGACGTCAAAGCTGAACACTTTTTGATTGGATACTGGACTGATGGCGCAACCTTATTTTAATGAACCTTAATAGTACCTTTGCTGCTGTAACATGTGCTGTTGCTTTTTTTTTTCAAGAAGAATTGGCATCACTTTATTTCTGTATAATGTTGCTAGCCCCCCCACCACCACCACCCTCTCCCTGCTTGCATAAAAAGTCCTTTTGCAGTTACAACTTTCTGATACTATATTCCCGAAATATGGAAAATCACAGAAGTTGCTGAAACTGTTCCACAGTGCAGGAGGTAATCTGTGACGTCACCGTTTGGTTCTGACGACGGACAATCGAACCAGCCACGCTGATGTAAGGACCTCGGCACTTTCGTTCGATTTTTCCACAAGACAACATTCTTTTGAATGCACGACGAAACTAGAGAAAAGGGAAGAAAAAAAGGATTGTCTCTGTGATATATTCTATTTTTAATTAACTGATATTGAAACATTCAATTTATAATACATTGACCAACCCAAACAAGATTCACTTTGGTTCTTATCAGGCATGATTTTTAAATGTCGAAATATTTATAAGCTTAAATTTCCGAAGGATAAATATTAATCTGTGTAATGACTAATATTGAAGTCAAAAAGTTTCCTATTTGAACAAAAATGTTAAAACTTTTTATTTCTTGTAAGTATTTGTTATTAAGCGAAAATTATCTTCAAACATTTTAAATAAGTTCTGCTGTACGTTTTGCCACCAGTTATTTAATTATTTACCTTGATGGACATAACGTTGTACAGGATGGGGTTGATGGCGCTGTTGATGAAAATCATGGTCTTGCAGAACATAAGAAACCAAAGCTCCATGTAACGATGCTGGGCCAGCGAGTTGTACACCACCAGAACTCGGTACGGCAGCCACAGCGTTGCGAAGACAGCAACTACCACGGCCAGCATCTTCACCACCTGCAACAAAAGTAATTTGTTCTATTTACTGGCATAATGCTGGTCATTTCGCTGTTTTCGTCTAGGCATATATTTATACCATGGAGTTAGAAAGAAGGAGATAAAACCCCTACAGGTGAAAAGCTTCAAAATGCTATAATGATTTGAGAATTATATCTAGGTGCTGCTAGTGTCAGTAAAGTAGCTGCTATTGTTAGTTGGCATAACAGAAAGTAGTATTTGGTATATGTATTTTTGATTATTTTTTATATCCAAGGTAAATTATGAGTATAAGTAACTAGTATTTTTCCATACTTATACGATAGAGTTGTAGTAATTAATGTTGACAGTCCCGAGCTCGAGACCTCGTGCTTATAAGACCGACATTATAAGATTAGAGCAAAAGCTAGCTTCGACTCCGAATTTATAATTCGGGTATCCTAGCATCTTCGATCGATGTCTTTGGCAGGAGAAGAGTCGTCTGCTGCCACACACTCCCTCCCCTGAGGAGAAGGCCCCGGTCGAATTTCAGCGAGGAGGGGACCGCCCAGAAAATCCCCGCGCGTCCTCATCCGAAACTCAGTCGAGGGGCTGAATGGCCGAGAGGCGTGTCATACCTCGAGCGTGACGTCTGTCGTGGTCAACCAGGAAGGGAGTAGTAGGTCCGTGTGGTGCTGCCATCTCGTGTTGAGAGGTGAGATCGTTGGTGAGAGAAGGTTGCGTGTTTCAAGCGTCCAGTCATCATTGTAGAAACGGATGTTGCCAGGACTGAACTCGGGACCTCGTGCTTACAAGACCGACATTGTAAGATTAGAGCGAAAGCTAGCTTCGACTCCGAACTTATAATTCGGCTATCCTAGCATCTTCGATCGATGTCTTTGGCAGAAGCAGAGTCGTCTGCAGCCATAGAGTACAGAATATAGAAAGATAAAAATAAATTGAAAGCTAAAATAATTTTGAATACGCAGGAATATTCTCTATCGTTTTAATTCTACTTTGCATTGCTCTACTAATTTATTATTACGAAATTGAGAGTTTAAATAAATATTTTAAGCTCTCCACCATAGCAATGCATACAATGCAGGATTACTTACCTTATCCAACCGCCAGCTAAATTATTGCCTCAAACGATATTGGCGTTTCCTTGATATGAAACCAGGCTCCTTACTTACCTCCATGCTCTATACTTCCGTTAAAGCTAACTTTATTGTACTGTGAAAACAGACTACATATTTAAACATTTTTATCTTCATGAGTCCATTATGTATAGATAGTTTCTACAGCAACAAAATTGCATTTGAATATTAATTTAGAAAAAACATTTTTATTGAAATATAAAGGAAAATATGAGTTGATATTTGAATATTTCATTTTAGAAATCGATTAATTTGAAATCAAACCATCAATTTTAATATTTAAAAAATTTAGTTTTTTTATTAATAATGTTTAATAAATGAACTATATAGTTTAATGACAGCTTACAGTATTTCTACTGGCTTTGGTACTATAAAGTTAGCCTTAACGCACAGCAAATATGCAGCCTAAATTAAAGAAAATCAAGAAAGATCAATCATGCATAAAGCATTGATTATGAAACACTTTCCAACTTCAATGCAATTTTATATAAACATCTCTGAAATGCGATACATTCCTCGGTAATATTTTTAAAATTATCGTAATACTAAAATAATTTAATATAATTGAGAACTTCATCGAAAACAAATGAACTTTATTCAAATGACGTCATCGAAATATAAATCGTCTCTCTATAAAAGCAGAATTTCATTCATAAACATTTTTCCAATCGTTTCATTCATCACAATACTATAATAATTTATTTTATTTAAAAATTTGAAAAATTGTTATCTACCATATTTATTTTAAAATGTGAAACCTCTCTTACATATAAATAATTCAACTCTTTGAAAGATATTTATTATATAATATATCTCTTTTTTCTCTCAGGAGGATATAGTAAGAGTCAGAATGTAATTGAATTTTTTTTCTCCCTATATTAAATAATTTTTATTTAAAAAACTACTTAACATATTTTACTGAAATTATTTTTATATATTTTATGCAATAATTTGAATATTTTCTAAAATTTTCGAAGCAATTTGTGAATTTTAAATTCGCTTAAAAAATGTTTGAAGCATTAGGTCCCATAGGGTTCAATGTATTTCATTTTTTCAACCCGGGTTAAATCTGAAACTGGGTGGTATTATTCATTTATATTCCCATAGGTCCCACAGACTGTCTGAAAAACATACTAAAATTTCATTTTGATAAAGTCATTTTTACGGCAGTTATCGTGCTAACGGACAGACAGACAGACAGAATGAACAAAGTGATAAACACTTTTCAACTATGTTGTAAAATGTTAACTAGGTGATAACAAATCATAGACATAAAGCTTTTATTATCATTGATTTGAAGAGTGCTTTTTCAGGTTTCCTTGTACAAATAAAGAATTCTCAACTTTTTCATAAGTGATTATACCACCAAAACCGAAATTCAAAATGTGCATACAAATAGGATATTAAGATTATACACTTAATTACCACATATTTTTATTTCGTTTCTAATAAAAAAATTGAACACAAATAATAAAAATTAGGACTATTAACAATATGATTAACAAACAACATGATTATTGATTAACAACTTAATTATCAAAATGCTTTAATGTGACATTTGTGCTTGTGTCACAAAAATTAGTCTTTTATATCTGATTCTATTTTACTTAATTTTAAGCGTAAATTTAGCTCCAAATCAATTTTCGTTCTACATTTGATTTTTAAGCACATCATCGATTAAATAACAAGGTTATCCATTGATGAATAGGGTAAAAAAAATAGCATTAAAATTATACTTGCTCTTTTTTATATGGCTTTAAAATCCGCTTTTTAACACTTTACAACAAAGTTGAAAAGTGTTTATGACTTTGTTCATTCTGTCTGTCTGTCTGTCTGTCTGCCTGTCCGTTAGCAGGATAAGTGCTGTAGAAATGGCTTTATCAAAATGAAATTTTAGTATGTTGTTCAGACTGTCTGTGAGACCTATAGGAATATAAATGAATAATATCACCCAATTAGTTTTGGATTGAACCCAGGTTGAAAAAATGAAATACATTGAACACTACGGGACCTAATTTTTCAAACATTTTTTAAGCGAATTTAAAATTCACAAATTACTTCGAAAGTTTTAGGAAATATTCAAATCATCCCATAAAGTATACAAAAAAATTTCATCAAAATATATTCAGCAGCTTTTAAATAAAAATTAAAAAAATAATTACACCCTTTATATAAACAAATCACGTGAGCATAATATGAAGAGATCACGTGACCTACTTCAAAATAAAATATGGTATCCATCTTATGTCAAAATCGTGATTTTTAAAGTTCTTTTTAATTCATATTTAGTGTTGTATCCGTCCTGAAACTGCTTTATTTTTGCTTATTCTGTGCATCTATATACTGAAACAATGAAATTACAATATATTTGAGTTTAAATGATCATCCAACTTTGCTTATTTCTACAACGAAGCCTAATTTTCACTTATGGAGATTGTAAACACCAAAAGATACAGATTGAGTTGTATAAGAATTGCTGCATTTCTTTAAAGCAAAATTATTTAGCAAAATTATTCTGCAATATAGCTGATATGAATGAAACATTCATTGATTTTACACAAAGAACCAAACAGTTACCTTACACCTTTCTGGTAGGTCGGACGGTCTGGGTTTCACCAACAAAGAACCAACCAGACGATTTTTTCGGTGAAGTTTTAAGCATACAGTTAAATTTCTTGTGCCTTCATAATTTTAAGTTTTTAAATAAAATAAATTTATAATATTGTGATGAATGAAAGGATTGGAAAACAGTTAATGAATGAAATGCTGCTTTTCTAGAGAGAGCCAGGCGTATTATATTTCGATGACGTTATTTGAATAAAGTTAATTTGTCTTCAATGAAGTTTTCAAATATAATAAATTAATGTAGCATTATGATAATTTTAAAAATAAATCCGAGGAATGTATCGTATTTTAGAGATGTTTAAACAAGACAATTTATATTTCAATGCCGTCATTTGAATAAAGTTCATTTTTTTCGATGAAGTTTTAAGTTTTCAAATATAATAAATTAATGTAGGATTGTCATAATTTTAAAAATATTCCCGAGGAATGTATCTCAATTTAGAGATGCTTATATAAAATTGCATTGAAGTTAGAGAGTGTTTAAGAATCAATGCTTTATGCATGATTGATATCTCTTGTTTAATACAGATGTACAGCCGCGGGAAAAAAAAAAAAACGCCAAACTCTCTATTAATCGAGCATCGTTTATCGAAGAGACAATTGAATGATACCATTCGATTAAGAATAACATCCTCTACTAATTAATGTGCGTCAAATTTGCATAAGGGGCAGTCTTCATATCTAAACGCGCACAAACTTTGAAATTTCCAATGGCAACACCCAATTTTGACGTCACCCACAAGTTCTAGACCCCCAAATTAGTTCAAATTCAAATTTTCACGCCGTTTCTATCTTTATATCCCAAAATATTCAATATTGAGGAATGTGCAATTTTTTGGGGATCCATATTGAAAATCGCAATTTGAAAGGCGATGTTTCATTGTCTGACTACAGAACCGTGCCGATGTGGTGGCCGAGCGGTCAAAGAGGCAGGCGTTTCCTCGTGATGGCTCGGCTGCCAGATTGCGGGTTCGAGTCCCGCCTGCGGGCACGGATGTTGTAATGTCTTATTTGGGGCAGAAGTCAGACTTCTACCTTCGAGTGCCCCGGGTCATTAGACTAAACAGAAGCAGTGCACACATTCTTCCTTAAATGTAATGTTAGGGACACGACAACAACAACAACAACCACAGAACTGTTGTAAATTATTGAATTATCCTCTTGACAGTCAGCATTATCGCTTACCTCACAGCCGAAGGATCGAAGGTTCTATTCCTGCATGAGAGGGTGAGCATTTTTATGGCTGGGTGTGGTGTTGATTTGTGTGTGTTACTAAATCAATGGGCCTGTATTGGGTAGGATTATGTGAGCCTCAAATTGGGCACGATCATTAAGGGTAAAAAGCCGTACTGGGTACGTTGTTAAAAACTAATGGGACATTCGTGCCAGGGTCAATAAAAGAAAGAAGAAATAAAGAAAGAAATGTTTATTACTTTCCTTATATACATAATGTATAAGGAAAGTATTGTGACGGGGTCGAAAATTCGAATTCGAGTTTTCGAAGGGAGAGCACGTTTCAAGCATCCCTGATCACGAATCAAACATTTTTGAAGTGATGTCTGTGTGTGTGTATGTGTGTGTGTGTGTGTGTGTGTGTGTGTGTGAAAGTATGTGTGTGTGTGTGTGTGTGTGTGTCAGTGAGCCTGTGGAGACGATAACTGACGAACGAATGGACCGATTCGAACCAAATTTGGTACAAAAATCACAATCCGTAAACACTGGAAGCCTATTGTTTTTATACGCAATCGAATGTTCAGAACCCCCCCAAAATTTTCGAATGAAATTTTGAAAAAATCGTCAAAAAATCAAAACCACTAAAAAAGTTACGCAAATAGACATTTCTTATGTAATTTTTCATTAGAAAACGATTGGCATAAATTTTAGAACACTAACATGAACCGTTCTCGAGATATTGCACATTTTTTGAAAAAATTATCAAAAAGTCATAAAATAAAAAAAAAATATTTCCTATTGAGAAACATGTTCACTTTTCATATGTAATACCATACGAGAAATTGGGTGACATCATTCTCGTGGATCTAGCTCGTTCCATTCATGAAAAAAGATACTTTGAGTAATACGTTTGTATTTGAACGCCAATAGTCATTTGTCTGTTGTAAGAATAACTTATTTCTTCGTCCATAATTCTTAGCGAGATTTTGGCGACGAATTTGGCGGAATGTCGCCATCTTGGCGACTTTTTGAAATGTTGCCAAATTAACGAAAATCTCTCCAAATGAATGAAAATGACGCTAAATCAACGGAAATGACGACTAATACTCGAAAATTCAATATCATGGGAAAGAATATAAATATCTACTATAAGAAAAACTTATTTTTTGTACTGTAAAAGTAGTAAATTCAGTGCATTATATAAGGTAAGTCATGTGTTGCCCACATCAGATTTTTTTTAAATGTTATTACTTTCCTTATATACATAATGTATAAGGAAAGTATTGTGACGGGGTCGAAAATTCGAAATCGAGTTTTCGACGGGAGAGCACGTTTCAAGCATCCCTGATCACGAATCAAACATTTTTGAAGTGATGTCTGTGTGTGTGTGTGTGAAAGTATGTGTGTGTGTGTGTGTGTGTGTGTCAGTGAGTCTGTGGAGACGATAACTGACGAACGAATGGACCGATTCGAACCGAATTTGGTACAAAAATCACAATCCGTAAACACTGGAAGCCTATTGTTTTCAAATGTAATCGAATGTTCAGAACCCCCCTAAATTTTCGAATAAAATTTTGAAAAATTCGTCAAAAAATCAAAACCACTAGTAAAGTTACGCAAATAGACATTTCTTATGCAATTTTTCATTAGAAAACGATTGACATAAATTTTAGAACGATAACATGAACCGTTTTTGAGATATTGCACATTTTTCAAAAAAATTATTAGAAAGTCATGTAAAATGAAAAAAAATATTTCCTATTGAGAAACATGTTCACTTTTCATATGTAATACCATGCGATAAATTGGGTGACATCATTCTCGTAGACCTATCTCGTTCCATTCATGAAAAAAGATACTTTGAGTAATACTTTTGTATTTGAACGCCAATAGTCATTTTTCTTTTGTAAGAACAACTTATTTCTTCGTCCATAACGCTTGGCGAAATTTTGGCGACAAATTTGGCGGAATGTCGCCAACTTGGCGACTTTTTGAAATGTTGACAAATTAACGAAAATCTCGCCAAATGGATAAAAATGACGCTAAATCAATGAAAATGACGACTATTTGTCGAAAATTCAATATCTTGGAAAGAATATTAGTATCTACTATAAGAAAAACCTATTTTTTACTGTAAAAGTAGTAAATTCATTACATTATATAAGGAAAGTCATGTGTTGCCCACATCAGATTTTTTTATAATGCTGTTTCAAAAACAATTTATGAAACTAACAAATATCGGCAGATCACGCGATAAAACAACTCCGTTGGAACTTGGTGACGAATTTAAAAGTATCTATACGGTGTGCAACCTCCGTCATTATCAATCATCGCTTGAAATCTTGTTGGTGTTTAGTATCAAATAATTTTATAATTGTTATTGTTTTATATAAATATTTTTAATTATAAATTATCACATTTTGTAGGCGATTTCAACTCGCAGTAGCTCGAGAACATAAGAAAATCCCATGTATAACATACAAGTTTTCACCCTTCAATAGAGTAGCAGAATTCCGTTGATTAGGTTGCATCTATACAACACTTTTAAAACTGGGTAAAAATAAATGCTCGTTTTCTTAAATAATGATTAACTTACAATTAATATAACTTTTTCAAATTAGTCATTTTCTAAAGTAATATACGACCCCTAAAATCATCGTGATGATGAATATTTAAACATTTCGAAAGAACTAGAGGGAGGAAAGACCTGGAATTTTATATAAACATATAAAAAGTCTTTGTGAATCGATTTTTATCAAAACATGTCCAGGTTTGTATTCATATCTTTTCAATTATTGATTTCATAATTAATATTTCATACAAACAATTATTTCCACAAAAATAAAAATCACATAAATGTGTTTGGGTTGTTTAGTAGTAACGTCATACAAATTATCAGCGTGAGCAGATAATTATTACAGAAAATATGAATGGAAGTCTTGGAAACTAATTTAACATTAGGAGCTCAAAGCTTTACATACTCACAGCTCAAAAACGCTTCACCCAAATGACTTGAAATTTGGTATCACAGGTTGAATTTTGCTCTAGATTCGAACTATGTTGTCAAACTTGGGTGTTGCCATTGAAAATTTCAAAGTTTGTGCACGTTTAGATATGAAGACGGCCCCTTATGCAAATTTTACGCCCATTAATTTGTAGAGGATGTTATTCCTAATCGAATGGTATCATTCAATTTTCTCTACGATGAACGATGCTTGATTAACAGAGGGAGGGGCGTTTTTTTTTCTCCGTGCTGTACATATCCCTTTTCCCTTTCATGCTCAGTTACTGCGAGTTGAGGCAACCATGCATGCTGACATTAAAAATAAAAATTATTAATTAACGTCGTGTGGCTTTACTCGACTGTCTTATAACAGAAAATCGGTGTCATGGATCCGAATGATTACAACTATATCTTGTTAGCCTTCACATTAAAGAGCTTAAAAATATTTCGATTGATACTATGCTTGACAACGTAGACACCACGGGGGGGGGGATGTAAATTGGGGTTACGAACAAAAAATATTTGTATCGCAGCTATTTTTCACGATAAAGGTTGAAACTATGAAGTCCCGTGATCATTGAACCATAAATAGAGCCTTTTATGCAAGATTATGTTAAATTATTTTCTCTATGCTACCATATTAAAACTAAATAAAATGTAGAATAAAATTCAAAATTTTCGCTTGAATTAAAAGAATTCTATCTAATTCTAAATATTTTGATAACAAAGTCGGATATAAAATTTCTTGAAAATCCAATAATATTTGTGGATGCTGTCGTGTCACAAAACAATCGATCACAGACATTAGACAGAAAGACAGACTGCCTGACTGATAGACAGACGACATCACTTCAAAAATTCTTAAAACGTGATCAGGAGGTCTTAAAACATATATTGGCATCAAAATCTCGAAATCAAAAATTTTCGCGTAAACTATACTTTCGCAATACTACGTATGACGAAGTAAAAAAAACTGGAAAGTAAAAATTTTAGAATGTATATTGGAAGAATTATCAATGTTGCAGCAGTCATCTTCTCATGTACCACTAGTGGTACGCAAACCACTGGTTGAGAATCGCTGGTATACGTATCTATACTAAAGGCTAATGCTTTCCGTAGCTAGGTGCTAATTCTTCGAAATACTGTAAATCGAATATACAGTTAAATAGGTAAAACAAAGATATTTTAAGAAAATATATTATAGATTTTCAAAATACAAGTTAACGAATGCCCGGTGGAAATTTTGAAATGTAATGAAGAAGTGTGTATACTATAATTGTGCCAAAACTAACTTGTCTACAGAGAGAAGGGGAAAAAACTATAAACCTTCACCAAGTAAGATTTATATATGGAAACTATATAACGGTATTAATAATATAAAAAAAATAAAATTTTGCTGTATTAAATCAATGATTTCAGTTCTAATAAACATTTTCATATAATTAAAATTCCAAATTTTATTCATGGATTTTCATATATCACTGAAAAATGCATTCTGAATGATCCAGAATGATTTCTGTTAGAATGGAAGGTTTCTAAATAATGCACGCATAATGGGCATATAAAGACAAAGTTGAATAATTAGCCAATCACAGCGTCCACAATGTATTAAAATCGACCTTGCACGAAATATAATGATGCATCTTCAATACAAGAACTGGGCTTTCTCATTCCATCCCGACCACTAGCAAATTAGTATTTTAATATAAATTTAAGAGGAAAAAATTCGATATTGTTTAGTTAATAGAAAATATTTATTAAGAAATTATAAATGATGGATTAAGATAGATTGAAATAGTCTAGTTTTGTTTCAGGCTAATGCTTTCCGTTATCAGTTGCTAATTCTTCGAAATGCTGTAAATCGAATATTCAATTAAATAGGTAAAATAAAGTTATTTTAAGAAAGAATCTGATGGGAGCAGTACATGACTTTCCTTATGTAATGCAATGAATTTACTACTTTTATTGTAAAAAAAAAAAAAGATTCTTTTTATAGTAGATATTTATATTCTTTCCAAGATATTGAATTTTCGTCAATGAGTCTTCATTTTCATTGATTTAGAGTCATTTTCCATTTGGCGAGCCTTTCGTTAACTTAGCAACATTTAAAACAGTCGCCAAGTTGGAGACATTCCACCAAATTCGTCGGCAAAATCTCGCCAAGCGTTATGGACGAAGAAATAAGTTATTCTTACAGCAGATAAATGACTATTTGCGTTCAAATACAAAAGTATTACACAAAGTATGTTTTTCATAAATGGAACGAGCTAGAACCACGAGAATGATGTCACCCAATTTATTGCATGGTATTACATACGAAAAGGGAACATGTTTCTCAATAGGAATTTTTTTTTTAATTTTATATGATTTTTTGATAATTTTTTTGAAAAATGTGCAATATCTCGAGAACGGTTCGTGTTAGCGTTCTAAAATTTATGTCAACCGTTTTCTAACGAAAAATTACATAAGAAACGTCTATTTGCATAACTTTATTAGCGGTTTTGATTTTTTGACGATTTTTTCAAAATTTCACTGGAAAATTTAGGAGGCTTCTGAACATTTGATTGCATATAAAAACAATAGACTTCCAGTGTTTACGAATTGTAATTTTTGTACCAAATTTCGTTTCAATCGGTCCATTCGTTCGTCAGTTATCGTCTCCACAGACTCACTGACACACACACGCACACACACAGACATCACTTCAAAAATGTTCGATTCCTGATCAGGGATGCTTGAAACGTACTCTCCCGTCGAAAACTCGAATTCGAATTTTCGACCCCGTCACAATGCTTTCTTTATACATTATGTATATAAGGAAAGTAAAAATTCGGTTATAGATTTTCAAAATGCAGGTTAACGAATGTTCTTAATACATGCAATCAAAAGGAGGCTATTTATTAAATTTTCACAGCTAAATGACACGCATCTAATTTGGAAGCCGAGAGGTTCCATTATCGGGCCGAAATTTCTTTCAATTTTTATTCTGGATAGTTCGTCACCCAAAACCAAAAGAGGCCTCAGTAAATTGTAAATAAACGAATAAGTAAGCTCGGGAAGCGCAAATAAAATCCAGCAATACATTACCTAGAGCCATAGGCTCCGTGCACTGTAAAACATTTTGCAAGCTTTGCTCATTTTTTTCCTCTACTTTGTTGATAATTTTGGCGAACTATCAGAAAAGCCGCAATTACAGGCGTTCATAAACATTCCAGCTTCCTTTCTGAAATATTCATCTAATTATCGTCTGCCAAAGCGTTAATTTTGTATTTTTTAACACTTTCCAACATAGTTGAACAGTGTTTATGACTTTGTTCATTCTGTCTGTCTGTCCGTTCTCACGATAACTGCCGTAAAAGTGACTTTATCAAAATGAAATCTTAGTATGTTGTTGAGACGGTCTATGGAACATATGGGAATGAAAATTAATAATACTACCCAAATAGTTTCAGATTTAACCCGGGTTGGAAATATGAAATACATTGAACCTCTGTGTTTTCAAACATTTTTTAAGCGAAGTTTAAATTCACAAATTGCTTTGAAAATTTTAGGAAAAATTCCAATTATATCATAAAATATATAAAAAAAGTTTCAGCAAAATATTTGCGGTAATTTTTTAAATAAAAATTAAAATAATAATTACACCCATATAATATGAAAAGATTACGTGACCCACTTTTAAATAAAATATGGCATCCATCCTTTTTCCGAGAGTAAGTCGTGATTTTAAAAGTTCTTTTAAATTTATATTTAGTGTTGCATTACATAAAATTATGACATAAAATATGTAAAGAAAATGTCAACAAAATATGTTTGGTATTTTTTATAAATGAAAATTGAAATAATAATTACACCCGTGATATATGAAGAGATCACCTGATTCATTACAAAAATATTGCATCCATTTTTTTTCCCGTTGTGTAGGAACCAGATCGCGATGTTTGAAGGTTTTTTAAATTTATATTCTGTTACATCCGTAATAAAATCACTTTATTTTTCAAAATTAGTGTATCTAAATTATGTGTTAACGGAATTACAATATCTTTGATTTTAAATGATTACTAAAGTTTGATTATTCCTACAACGAAGTATGCAGAAAATAAACAATTCCAGCGAGTTCTATTAGATTTGCTGAATAATTTTTCACGCAAAAGGATTTACCCTGGAATCTGGAATATAATGAATATATGAATGAAATGAAATATTCATTGATTTTACATAGAGAAGCAAACGATTCATATTTCGATGACGTCATTTGAATAAAACTCATTTTGTTTAACCAGCATTTTTTTTTTCGATGAAATTGAAAGTTTTCAAATACCACAAATTACTGTAGTACTGTGACAATTTAAAAGTATCAGCGCCGAATGTATCACATTTTAGAGATGTTTAAATAAAATTGCATTTCAGTTGGAAAGCGTTTCATAATCAATGCTTTAAGAATGATCGATCTTTCTTGCTATATATATTATCTTAACTATCAAGAACCTTACTCCCCATTACGGACAGCAGTTTCTTATGAAACTTTCAGTAACATATTTGCAAATGTTCTACAGTGTAATAACTGTCGAAATGATAGATGTGTTTGGCGAAAAAAGGGTTACTTACTCGTCCTTTTTTCGGTGTGCGTGGAATTTTAAACATTATAGACTTTTTCGTTCTTCGACTCAGACTGTCCGACCTACCCGAAGGTGTAATGTATCTGTTTGGACGGCCCGAAAGTGCCACCCTATTTAGACCGAAACCCAGTAGAGCAGCATCTACAGGGACCGTAACGCCCTTCCCCTACCAATAACCTCTCTGAAGAACTTACGGACTTACATATTTAAAGATCCCATACTCCGCGTGAACACGGGGATAAATTAGGCAGAGCCGGGAATTGAACGCGGATCGTCTGAGTTCAATACACGAGCGCCAACCACTGGGCTGTCCTACCCCTTTTATCATATGAACTTGTGGCTTGCGCCACTGCGAAGGGAATATTTCAGAGTTTATTTCATGTGTCATTTATGTACATGCGCCAACGTGTAGTGACAAATGCGCATACACAAACTAGTCACAGCAGACAAACTCAGTTGCAGATTTAATATTGAATTTTTTGTCACTGTTATGTATGCTAAAATCATTGCCTACCACATCATTAATGGCCTTCAACACCTTAAAGACGCCATAATGGGCGGTGTGGCTAGTTACCATGGGTGCCCATAGAACTGTTCCCAGGAGTGGACAAACTACTGATGTCAGTGGGGTAAACTTTAAGATAAGAGGAGAATGTGCAGGGATTTTAGGGATACTTCTGCTCTTATATATCTTTATAATATTTTTGTAAAGCCTATTTTGGAGTACGGGTGTGTGGTTTGGAATCCATATTATGATTGTGCTAATACTGGTAGTAAAATTGAGAAGGTTCAAAATAAATTGAGATACATTTCTTACAAGGGTAATAATATTTGTAACCGTGATATGTCTAATACTTTACTCCGAACCAACAATGATATTAGATCTTTGGAGTGTAGACGGTTGCAGTATTTTGCCTTTTTGTTCTTTTACAAGTTAATACATAATAATATTGACTGTCCGGCTTTCCAAGTGAAATTAATATCTATGTACCTGCTTACAGGACAATAAATATGTGTGTACTCTTTGAGGGGTTTCATGGTAATTTTTTTTTAAAAAAGCAACCTATAGCGCAGTTCGTCAGAGCGGTCAATGGGTTAGTCCTGATATCTTTAGTGATCCGCCAAAGGTTTTTAGATCTTAATTGTTTGATGTACATTAAAACACAAAATTAAAATTACAAGTTTTTTTATTTGTGTACTTTTTATGTGTGTCTGGGAGGGCGTTTGGTGAGAAGGTTCTTAATCACTACAGTATAAAACTACAGTAGACTTTATGCCGTTTTGATTTCAATTTATGTACATAACTTATAATTATGTTCATATGTACAAATATAAGACATTACTGCGTCCATTGTGGGAGGCTCAAATTATAATTTCGACCAGATGAGATCTGGCTGCCGTTCTCGGCGAAAACCATACGAACACTGGCGTTGCTACTCCTGGCCAGGGAAACACAGGAGCGGGCAGCGAATGCAGGAGTAGATATTAAACACATGGTCGTTATAAGTAGCAGGGTAAGAATTTTGGCGTGTAAGCCACAACAATATTTATAGGTATATGTGTTACTTTTCACCCTTCTGTGTAATTGGGTTTGTTGCGCCTGTTGATATGTAAATAAATAAATAAGATGTTCAATATCGACTAGCTTGATGCCCACCTTGATGACCTTGAACGTTCAGGGGAGGACAAATGCCCTTTCCTGCCCTCCCTTATGGGCAGCTATATTACTTACATCTAACATGTTTCAAGTAACGCGGAATGACACTGACTATTGTCTAGATGTTTGTCAATCCACCAAGGGTGACAACGATGCATTTCATTAAGAGAATTATATTGAGAAAAGAAATCGGTTTCTTATATAATGATGGACACCGAGAATGTTTATGATACAGCCAGCCCTTGATATCGCGAATTTAAAAGAAGCCTAAAAATGCGGGATATCAAAATTCAAAATGTCATTGAAAACTTAAAAAAAAAACCCAGCGCTTCTCATTATACATAGTATGTACATAGTGTATAAGAATAACTGACTTACTCTTTAAGTTAAGATCATGATAATATCAAACTTTTCATTGACATCAATAAATGAAGTTTTTAAATATGTATATGCAGTACAGTACTTATGCATGCCACTCATATATACATTTTGATCTGATTTTGTGTACAAAAACGTGTGTATTCGAACAAACGTGTGTATTAATGTTTGAAAAAATCTTCAAAATTGTTTGCCTGTTTAGGTTCACACTTTCCTGATGCACAATTTATTGAAAAGTTTCAAAATTTTTATTCGATCTAGATTCTATAAACGTTTCCGCAATGTTCATTGAAGATTACCATCTTCAGTATTGACCGAAAAAAGAGCAAACAAACTTAGGTTTTATCTTCAGCAATGCCTTTTCTCAATGCCTTTTCTCATGCCGATATTTCACTCTGTATTAAACCCTGGTACAATTTAAATATAGTGTTCGAAGGCAAGACCTCAACTTTAGCTGACTTCAATTTTGGCAGAGCAATTGTCGATTGAAAAAGAACATTCTTGCGCTTCTGACAAGTGATTTTACGATCAACTTCTTGCGCCAATTTAAAAAAATTATCCAAGATTATCCAAAACAAATTAGAGTTATAGAGAGTTAGCAAGAAAAAAAATTCTACTTAATAATATCTTTTTTACATTATTTGAATACTAAAAGTGAAAGGAAAGTAAAATTTTTCGAAAAATCGAAAAATTCGAGTTATCGAAGTTCGGAATATCGAGTGCCGACTGTAAATGCGTTCTAACGTGCAATTTCATTATCTTGCATACTTTTTTTGTCCGGACAAGCTGTGTTATAATTGCCATTAAAAGGTAAAATCGAACATCAAAGAAAATTGGCACAACTTAAAAGAACAAATTTTCAGGAGTGCAAAAAGAAAAAATAAATAAATAAAAAAACCAAACTGAATTAATCAAGTTACTCAAGTTTTCCTTATCAGACTGAACTAATTTAAGGTGTAAGCATGAATATGATATTTAGATTTATTAAGAGATTGCTTAAAATACAAAAGGTGTAACTTTTACACTTAATTAAGGCATCCGGTCGTCCATCTCGCTGCTCTAAGTCCTCTGGACGAGCCGGACGGCCTGGGGCTTTCACTTAATTAAGGCATAGGGCGCGGTAGCCCATTGGTTAGCGCGCTGCAGTTGCACTCGGTAGGCCCGGGTTCGATTCCAGCCACTGCCAAAACTGCCGCCGTGTTCATGCGGAGTACGATCACGTTAAACATGTGGGTCCGAAAGTCCTTCCGAGAGGTTGGTGGTAGGGGAAGGAGGGTACGGTCCCTGTGGATGCCTCCCCCACTGGGTTCCGGTCTAAATTGGGTGGCACTTCCCGACCGTCCAAACAGTTACCTTACACCTTTCTGGTAGGTCGGACGGTCTGGGTTTCAACAACAACAACAACTTAATTAAGGCATCCCGGCCGTCCAACCAGTTACCTTACACCTTTCTGCTAGGACATAGGGTCTGGGTCTCAACAACTTAATTTTACTGTCCCTGCAATACATGGTAATGTATAGGGAAAGCATTGGAATTCTGTCGAAAATCCCAACTCGAGTTTTCGAGGGATCTACACGTTTCGAGCACCCTAGAACACGAAAGAATTATTTTTAGTATGACGTTTGTCTGTGCAATGCGTATATCCACTTTAACTCAAAATCTACTTGACGAAATTTCACAACAGTTTATAGGTGTCACATGTGGGTTACTCTGGCGTTGATTAGATTTTGGTACAATTCAGGATAAAAGAACTTGCCCTTTTTTGCAAAATGCTCCGCAAAAATCGTATGCATACACTCTAGCTGAGAAACTAATTGGCCAAATTTTATAAAATTTGATAGATAAGCTACTTGCAGACTATCGGGGTACTGGTTATAGTTTCGTACGATTCAAAAAGAAAAAATCTGCCCTTTGCGAAATGGCCCGCAAAGATCATCGAAATATAAAATAAAATACTTCAAATGTATCAATTAAACGCACGTTTTATACTTAATTTTTGAAAACGAAAAGAATGACCAATCCAATTACTCTACTGTAGTGAAAAAATTATTCAAGGAAATTTCTTAAAATTTAGTAGTTCCATCCCTTGCAGGTTATTCTTATATTGATTAGATTTTGGTATGACTCTGATAAATATAACTGACCTTTTTTTTTTTCGAAATGGTCCGGAAAAATCGTGAAAATGTGAAATAAATGACTAAAATTGCTGAAATATATTAATTAAGTAAAAACCTTTCAGGTTTCCTTCATGCAATTTTTGGCAAAGCATCGAATATTGATTCCATGACTAAATTAAACCGTTCTATTGATATTTTAGGTTTTTTTTTGAAGAGCTGGAGACTTTGAAGTGCATTAAGTTGACAAATGAAACGGACATGCATGAAAACTGCAAATTGGATATAATATCAGGAAAGTGTCCATGTTATTTTCTGAAATTGAACTCAATTTAATGCATCACGAAATAAAAAAATTAGAAAATGAATTTGTAGGGTCAGTCATGTACTGACCACATCCGATTTTTTTATTTGTGTCACCTTTTTAATTGGCCCAAGGTTAACATTGAATCCAATAAAATGCACATTTTGGAATATTCAAAAGAGAAAATATTATATATTTCACTATTCTTCAGGTTGTCCGACTATCATTTCTTTATCCTGGAATGTATAGCAGGGTCAAATTGCACCCCATGCACTTTTATCTTTGTTAGTATGCAGAACAGGGTTCCTAAAAAAAGCCCTAAACACTCCAATAACTTTGTAAGGAAAGGTTCATGAGTGTACACGTTAGACAATCTATTGTAAAGTGACCATGTACAATCGAATAAAGGTGATAACAGCGATCCTAGAGAAGAATTTAAAATGTGAGGATAACGAACTCTGCAGCAGAACGAGAAAGGAAAAAGTCAATTGCAAAGTTATAGAGAGTTTTTAAATTTGTATAAATTTATACCAGGAACAAAATAAACGCATATATAGAAGGCAATAAAAAGTTGCATGTTAAAAATCATACCATCAGGACCTGTAACATCCGCAATACTTGCCAATGTAAGTACTTATCAGTACTTCTTCGACCCCGACCGTCCAAACCTACCTGAAGGTTTAAAATATCTGTTTCGACTGCCAGGAGGTGCCACCCTATTTTTACCGGAACCCAGTTGGGAGGCATCCACAATGACCATACCCTAATTCCCTTACCATCAACCTCTTGTAACAACTTACGGACCCGCATATTTAACGTGCCCGTACTCCGAGTGAACACAGAGACATTTTGGGCAGAGTCTGGAATCGAACTCGAGTCATCCGAGCGCAATCCCCCACGCTAATGACTGGGCTGTTCTACTCCTACTTGCATTGCATAAACCAGACAGCATGGCTCGCTAGAAGGTTTAGACCTTAATGTGCGGTCCGGAAAGAATTGATCCCCAACACGAAACCGGAACAACGAGGCACCCGAACCCGCCGGACAGAGAAAATCGCCGACTCCGATACACATTGAACGAACCGCTCAAGACACCAAGGGGACAGCAGACCACCACTCTGCTGGGCGAGGCCAACCGCCACCAGTCTCAGAGAGGAGCACTGACGGAGACGACGGTAACCCCCGCCCACCAGACCAGGGACCCGTCCGCAGCGAAATCAGCCGGACAATCAGCGCCACCACCGAACGACGACAAACCAAACCCTCAAAATATATACTAAACTGAATAATACTACAGGCATAGGGAATGAGAAACACTGCATCCGCAACACTTGCTGCGAGCGAACTACATAGCATCCCCCTACTTGTCAATGAATGTCTTCAGTAACAGTTTTTACTGTAGACATTGCTTTACAACATTGTAATTGGATATTTTCGTCTATTCGCTTTATTGCCGAGTCAATGTACATTTCGTCTTAGGGACTTTTTAATTATCCACTAGGAGCGCTGCAATCACTCTTATTCAACTGAGCTGGGTCACTTTACTACAGAAAGACCTAACGTGCACACTCATGGAGCTTTCACTGAAAAATTATATGGGAGATTAAGCACTTATGTAGGGGTCTCTTATAAAGAGGGAGATTAATTCCGTTTGTCTAAAATGTTTACATAGAGTCATTTGTAAACGTAAAAGCCGTCTATAGTGAGAGTCACGAAAGTTGAGATCGCTTCCGTTTCAGAATAATAGTATCCACGGATCGGTTTCGTACTAATTATGGTCTCGTTAGCACGGAATAGCCGATATCTGCAATGACAGAAACAAAAACTTCCTATTCTTCACAATTTTGAACCACCTGCAGGAACCAACAAATCCAGTTATACTGCAGAAGGCTTAAAACGTCTATAAACAAGAATGAGCTTAGGCTGTGCGACGTTGCAGCTGCCAGGAATGTATGACAGAGCCCATCCATAAGACAAAATTGCGGCACTGAGCAATTTTTTATTCTCTGCTATTGCTGATATATTTCCTATTCCACAATAACAAGCCAGAAACCAGTCAATGGATGCTGTTTATCAGCAAAAAGAGCTATCCATGAAATGATATATTTGAATAACATTTTCGTTTCAACTTCTAATATATACAATATGAAAAATATATAAGTCGTTAATAAACAGTACGAAAAGGTTGGAAAATATATCAATCAGTTTCAAAGGCAGAAAAGATCCTTGTTCATAAAGATAGTGCAAACATTACCAACAAGGTCTGGCACTCGTCTGCAAGAACGAATCGACATAAGCGTGCTTTCGTTGGTACTTAAGCTCTATCAGATTTACCTCGAGCCTGGTAAGAAGGTTCTTTCTTATTTTTGAAGCCGGCTGATACCCAATTCAACATTCTTATGGTATTAACTAAACGAATTATTTATGTTCTAGATGATTTGTATGCAAGATTAGGAAAAAAGAGATCCTTTTTAACACTTTCCAACGTAGGTGAAAAGCGTTTATGACTTTGTTCATTCTGTCTGTCCGTTCACACGATAACTGTCGAAAAAATGACTTTATCAAAATAAAATTTTAGTATGTTATTGAGACGGTCTGTGGGATATATAGGAATGTAAATGAATAATAGCACCCAATTAGTTTTGGATTGAACCCGGGTTGGAAAGGTGAAATACATTAAACCCTATGGGACCTAATTTTTCAAACATTTTTTAAGCAAAGTTTAAATTCGCAGATTGCGTCGAAAATTTTAGGAAATGTTCAAATTATCCCATAAAATATATAAAATAAATTTTAGCAAAATATGTTCTTTAGTTTTTTATATAAAAATTAAAATATTAATTACACCCATGCCATATGAAGAGATCACATGACCCATTTGAAAATAAAATATGGCATCCATCTTTTCTTCCCAGTGTAAAAATCGTGATTTTTTAAAGTTTTTTAAAATTTATATTTAGTGTTGCATTCTTCCTATAATCGCTTTAATTTTGCGTATTTTCTGTGCATCTATATTCTGCTCCAACGCAATTACAATATTTTAAAGTTTGAATGATCTTCAAACTTTGATTATTTCTACAACGAAGCCTAATTTTAATGGATGCAGAATGTAAAGAAGTGATTGTAAGATGCGTTGTACAAGAATTGTATTTTTTCACGCAAAATTATTTCGCTCTGGAGTCTGAAATATAAGTGATATGAATGAAATATTCATTGATTTTAGGTAAAGATACAGACGATTTTATAACATTGCGTTTTTGGATTTTCCAAGTAAAATAGAGTTTTAATTTAAGTTTCCATGTAAAATAGATTATTGTACTATGATAATTTAAAAAATATCACCGCTGAATGTATTGCATTTTAGAGATGTTTAAGTAAAATTGCATTTCATTTGGACAGTGTTTCATAATCAATGCTTTATGCATGATTGATCTTTCTTGTTTCCCTTTGAAGTCGGCTGATACCCAACTTAACCTTTTCATGATGTTTACTAATGAAGTATTTATATTTCAGATCATATATTAATATGCAAAATGGAAATGTGTTCTATAGTTCTTTTAATTATATAAATAATATTTCTGTAGTATAATTTCTGAAATGAATTTTTTTTAAATAAAAGAACTAAAAGAAGTATCTTATTGACAAAAAAAAATAAATTATTAAATCGAAGTTATAATGCGGTGGCCTCCAAAGTGGGGTACGCGAGTCAATACATGGGGTGAGGGGGTCAAATTTTATTCCCTAAGGGAAGTTTTATATTGACAGAAAAAAGAATTAAAAATCACGAATATTGACTTGTACTTTTAAATTACACAGTTATGAATACAACATTGTGATTATATTAATATTGCTTTACATAAGTTTAGAACAAAAATTTTTGAGATATTTTAATTATATTACGTATTTTACTACACAAGTTTAAAACAAAAACTTTCTTGCGATATTTTAATACGGACGCTCAGTATTAGAAAAAACTCCCCTTTTGAACCTAAAATAAAAAAAAATCCGCATTTGTATTTACCACAGGGGTACGCGTGTGCAAGTTTTGTAAGGGTACGTGCGTGTAAGGGTACGCGATCAAAAAATTTAGAGACCACTGTTAAGATTTTTTTTACGGTCCACACCAATGTCAGTTTTTCAACGTCACATATCGCTGGTCAGGAAAGAAAAAGTCACAAGTCAAAAAATACGATTTTTGAGTTATTGATACCATCATACTCCAAAAACTAAAAAACTTATTCGTTGGAAAAATGACATAAGCCGAGTTCAAGACTCTGTCGGCAGAGAACTGGTGTGAAGTTTTTTGCTTGTCGGGAAATGTTCACCACGTTGTCAACAACTCAATTGTGTTTCATCTTCCGCAAAGAGGATGTCGTCCAAAACTACCCAAAATTTTGGTAAATCGCACTTACTTTGGAAACTTAATGTGGAGGACTTGCAAAATTTTCAACTTTTAAGGAAATTTCTACGGAAAAATGTGACTTATTTGTGACGTTTTCTTCCGGACCAGCAATATCTTTAGCATAGTACATTCAAACCTGTTTGGAAAGGAACACTGTTATAAGAGGAAAATATTTTTTCCCATCCAAAGTTATAGGAAATTTATGTTATTTCCCCTGTGTGAAACGGAACCTGAATAACGCGAAAACGGACAGCTAATTGAAACAATTTGTTAACCTTGTAACTGAACATGGTTTCCTGGAATTGGGAGTTATCTTAATCGGCGACCCATGATATCCCAGATATGCTCAATTGGCGACAAATTCGGAGAATATGCTGGTCGAGGCAGGACATCAAAACCTTGCAGACTATTCAAAGTTACCCGTGCAGTATGTGACCTGACATTATCCTGCTGAAAAAGCAGTCCAGGCCTGGTTGACAGATATGGCTGTACTACAGGTCTCACAATGTCAGAGACGTATCGTTGTGCCGTGATACTGCCAGAAACGTGGACCAAAGGTGTTCGTACGGCTATCTGGCAAGGCAAAACAGAGTCGTGATTCATCCGTGAACAGAATGTTTCGCCATTCGACCAATTGCGTCTCATTTGACACTATTCTAAGCGACGTAACCGGTGATGACCTTGAAACGGTAGGTGCCGGAAATGTCGTCGACCTTGGAGTCCTGTGTCATGCTATCGGTTTCGAATTGTTTGCGTCAAAACTACGTTACTTGTAGTGTGGGATAAATGTCTAACAAGGTTGCTGTGGTGAACAGTTCCCCTTCAGAAGCATACGATACGGTGTGGTATATCTGGAAGCTCCACTACCTGATCTTGGTGTCGTTTCGTTGTCTCTCACGAACCATAACACACATCGTTGAGTCACGTTGTTCACGTTGAATCACGTTGAATCACACACCGTTGAATCACGACCCAATAGTTCAGCGATCTTTCAAAGGCTTGACTAGGCTTGACAACTGAACGCATGAGGTATGTCGACGTGCTCTTGCCACACTGTAATGATTTTTACAACCTGAAATCAATGACTCTACAATTTATATGCGATATCGCGCCTGCTTGACCTGAAGCTTTTATGCTGCTCGGAAAAGTGTTACGTCACTACGTGTAACGAAACTGCGATCATTTGCATATCTCGCCTTGCTGTTTCCATTGCCTGGTTTACATAAAGCTATACCTACGACTTTATGGTGTTGAGATTTCAGTTGTGAAGCACTGTATATTGATTTGTTTAATGGTGTTCGCATTCAAATGCGTCAACGAATTTTCTATTTCAATTATTTATATTTTACAAGTGTTTATGCGTTACATGTGTGTATAAGTCACTAAAGTGTATGAATGTCCCTTTAAGTGCGTAAATATTTTATCTGTGTTCATAAGTCATTCATACGATTTGTTGTATTTTGGCACTTTTACTTTCCTTATATACATAATGTATAAGGAAAGTATTGTGACGGGGTCGAAAATTCGAATTCGAGTTTTCGACGGTAGAGCACGTGTCAAGCATCCCTGATCACGAATCATACATTTTTGAGGTGATGTCTGTGTGTGTGTGAAAGTATGTATGTGTGTGTGTCAGTGGAGACGATATCTGACAAACGAATGGAACGATTCGAATGAAATTTGGTAAAAAAAACCACAATCCGTGAATACTGGAAGTCTATTGTTTTTAAATGTAATCGAATGTTCAGAACCCCTTAAATTTTTGAGTAAAGTTTTGAAAAAATCAAAACCTTTAATAAAGTTACGCAAATAGACATTTCTTATGAATTTTTCCTTAGAAAACGATTGACATAAACTTTAGAACGCTAGCATGAACCGTTCTCGAGATATTGCACACTTTTCAAACAAATTTATCAAAAAATCCCATAAATTAAAAAATATATATTAACTGTTGAGAGACATGTTCACTTTTCACATGTAATATCATACGATAAATTGGGTGACATCATTCTCGTGGATCTAGCTCGTTCCCTTCATGAGAAAAGATGCTTTGAGTAATAATACTTTTGTATTTGAACTCCAATAGTCATTTATCTGCTATAAGAATAACTTATTACTCCGTCCCTAACGCTTGGAGAGATTTTGGCGACGAATTTGGCGGGATGTCGCCAACTTGACGACTTTTTTTAAATGTTGCCAAATTGACGAAAATCTCGCCAAATGGATAAAAATGACGCTAAATCAATGGAAATGACTAATTGACGAAAATTCAATATCTTGGAAAGAATATAAATATCTTCTATAATAATATATTTTTTTTTTACTGTAAAAGTAGTAAATTCATTGTATTATATAAGAAAAGTCATGTGTTGTCCACATCAGTATTTTTTCCATGATCACAATAGTAGAGTTTTTTTTTTCTGTTTGCACAGTTTCCATCTCATACAAGCATTTCTACTTTCTTGACATTCGTCGCATAGTCAGTGAGTGCATTCCGCGACGAGGGTTATATAAAGCTTTAAACCCAATGGGTCTGCTCCTAGCCTGCGGCGGTTAACGATTAAAGATTAAACACGTGTAAACACAAACGAGTACAGGCGACTAGGCTTTACGAAAAATTTAATTAAATCAATGAATCCCAGTTTTAAACTCCGGGAAACGGCGGGTACAGCTTCTAGTCTGCAACAAAGTCTATGTTAGACTCAAGGTAATTTTATAATAAATTCGTCTTTTTAAATAAATTTAAAAGTTGGGTTACAGAATTTTGTAACAAAAAAAAGAAGAGAAATTTCGATTCATTTGACGCAACAGAATTAGCCGTAATGAGGCGTTAGAAAAATATTTTTCTACCCAGTTTTAATTTTTTTCCCCCTTTTATTAAAGACTAATTTGTGTGATTTATTTCGAAAATAGCCAAAGATTATAAACGATGAGTTACGACATGATAAAAAAAAATTGGTGATTAGGATTGGAAAATTGTTATAATAGAGAGCAGCTGTTTGCCTCCACTTAAATGATCGAAGCAGATTTTTTTTTTTTTTTTTTTATTCTTTTTACAGAAATTTAACAGCGAAATCAATCATCGAAAATTTGAGAACTTAATAGTTATAAACATCGTGCTTGATTAAAATTTGAACTTAAACGTAGCACATTCATGCTACATTTTTACTTTCCCTACAATATACAGGTTATCTTGGAAAGTCTTTAAGCATTGCAATAATTTAGTAAGGAAAGGCACACAATTGTGCATGTTAAGTTTATCTTTAGTGTAGTGACCATGGCCAATTTAATAAGTGATTGCAACGCCGTCACAAAATTTAAAAAGTTAAGATATTGTAACAGACAACAAAACAAGATAGACAGGAAAGCCAATTAAAAAGTTGTAAAGCACTGTATAATAAGCGTGAATCGATAAAACTGTTGCAGAAAGAACTACTTTGACACTGTTTGGCGACTTCATTCAGGAATGCAAAACAAGCAAAAATGTCCGAGAATCTTATGTATAGCCTGTTTCCTTTGTTAGCAACAATGCACATTTGAATTTGAGAAAAAATATTTCCCCTTTGACATGCATTGTGGATGTCACCGTGTTACAGACTGAAGATACGGCTTTTTGATATATATTTATTGCCTTCCATATAAGTGTTTCGTTCATTCCTGATGTCAATTTCTACTAATTAGATAATGCTAAATAACTTTGATATTGCTTTATCTTTTGGTCTATCTCGCTTTATTTTTAATTTTATAAAATTTTGTTGTAACTTTGAGAAACTTACAATATCTCGCAAATGGTTCATACTATCCTTCTAATGTTTGTGACATTTGTTTTCCCAATGGAAAATTACCCTTCCAAAAAGCTTATTTTAAGGCCTCGATTTTTGAAAAAATCCATTCGGAAATGAGTGAGGAGGCATTCAGAATATTTGATTGTATTTAAAATCATTAGGGTCCCGTTATTCACCGATTGCAATAATTTTACCAATATTGCTTTGAAAAGCTTCATTAGTTTATGAGGCATCGCTTGTTCACGGATTCACGGGCACACACACTTAACATACACACACCCTCAGAAAGTTTGATTAGAGTTCATGGATGCCACGCCCTCTTTCGTCTACAGCCAATTCAAATTTTCGCTCCCATCACAATACTTTTCCTATACATTATTCACTAAGGAAAGCAATTCTTTCTTTAAAAAAAAATCTGATGTGGGCAGCACATGACTTTCTTTATATAATGCAATGAATTTACTACTTTTACAGTAAAAAACATAGCTTATTTTATAGTAGCTATTTATATTCTTTCCAAGATATTGAATTTTTGTCAATGAGTCGTCATTTTCATTGATTTAGCGTCATTTTTAACCATTTGGCGGGTTTTTCGTTAATTTAGCAACATATAAAAAAGTCGCAGAGTTGGCGACATTCCACCAAATTCGTCGCCAAAATCTCGTCAAGCATTATGGACGGAGAAATAAGTTATTCTTACAGCAGATAAATGATTATTGGCGTTCAAATACAAAAGTATTACTCAAAGTATCTTTTTTCTTAAATAGAACGAGCTAGATCCACAAGAATGTTGTCACCAAATTTATCGCAGTGTATTACATATGAAAAACGAACATATTTCTCAATAGGAAATATATTTTTTTAATTTTATATGACTTTTTGAATAATGTGCAATATCTCGAGAACGGTTCATGTTAGCTTTCTAAAATTAATGTCAATCGTTTTCTAATAAAAAAATTACACAAGAAATGTCTATTTGCGTAACTATATTAGCGGTTTTGATTTTTTAACGACTTTTCAAAATTTCACTCGAAAATTTAGGAGGGTTCTGAACATTCAATTGCGTATAAAAGCAATAGGCTTCCAGTGTTTACGAATTGTGATTTTTGTACCACATTTCGTTCGAATCGGTCCATTCGTTCGTCAGTTATCGTCTCCACAGACTCACTGATACACACACACATCACTTCAAAAATGATTGATTCGTGATCAGGGATGCTTGAAACATTCTCTCCCGTCGAAAACTCCTTCGAATTTGCGACCCCGTCACAATACTTTCCTTATATATTATGTATATAAGGAAAGTAATATTTGAATTAGATAAGTTGACAGAAAAGCCCGCTTCAAGATAACGTAAAACATATCTAAAACAGCTAGATTGAGATTGAAAATTAGGTAAATATCGGTTACGCGTATTTACCTAATTCGAAATTCAATTCGTAATTACTGTAGTAAAAATTAAAACTTTATTTTTAACTTTCATTAATTACAACACTAATTAGCATTATTCATCATGGCGAGCCAGGATAATGATATGGTGAATATATCGTAGATTAAATTGAAAAATCTTAGGCTTATTGCAGAGGGCCGGGACAATTTTACATTCATTAGACAAATATCGTGTATTTGTCTTACAGCCAGATTTTATTTCCGCTTATTGTAATAAGCCTAAATAACGTTAAACTATTAAAAAAAGTAACTTTTGTTTGAGCAATAAACCTACTATGTTCTAGACTTAATACAACACTCCCAAGATACTGTAGAAAGGGTTTAAAGTCTACAAGAAATAACTTTTAACATGTAATTAAATTATTGAGAACAATAGCAAATTTCGATTAAGAAAATGGTGTAGTTTACCTTGCATACTTATTTTCCGACAACGACTTAAACATAATGGATACCAAAAACTGCCTTTTTTACAGTACAGTAGCTCCTCGTTATATCGCGCTTGCCGGGAGACATGGTAAAATGCGCGATATACCCGGCGATATGATAAAAAAATCTGATGTGGGCAACAAATGACTTTCCATATATAATGTAATTAATTTACTACTTTTACAGTAAAAAAAAGTAGGTTTTTCTTATAGTAGATACTAATATTCTTTCCAAGATATTAAATTTTCGACAATTAGTCGTCATATTATCCATTTGGCGAGATTTTCGTTAATTTGGCAACATTTCAAAAAGTCGCCAAGTTGGCGACATTCCGCCAAATTCGTCGCCAAAATCTCACCAAACGTTATGCACTAAGAAATAAGTTATTCTTACAGCAGATAAATGACTATTTGCGTTCAAATACAAAAGTATTGCTAAAAGTATATTTTTTCATGAATGGAACGAGCTAGTTCCACGAGAATGATGTAACCCAATTTATCGCATGGTATTACATATGAAAAGTGAACATGTTTCTCAATAGGAATTTTTTTTTATATGACTTTTTGATAATTTTTTTTTAAAAATGAACAATATCTCGAGAACGGTTCATGTTAGCGTTCTAAAATTTATTTCAATCGTTTTCTAATGAACAATTACATAAGAAATGTCTATTTGCGTAACTTTATTAGTGGTTTTGATTTTTTGACGATTTTTTCAAAATTTCATTCGAAAATTTAGGGGGGTTCTTAACATTCGATTGCATATAAAAGCAATAGGCTTCCAGTGTTTACGGATTGTTATTTTTGTACCAAATTTGGTTCGAATCGGTCCATTCGTTCGTCAGTTATCGTCTCCACAGACTCACTGACACACACACGCATACTTTCACACACACACACAGACATCACTTCAAAAATGTTTGATTCGTGATCAGGGATGCTTGAAACGTGCTCTCCCGTCGAAAACTCGAATTCGAATTTTCGACCCCATCACAATACTTTCCTTATACATTATGTATATAAGGAAAGTTAATTATACTTTTATGTGCATATGTAATAAAAATTTAGGAACGAAAGTACAATAAAAAATCTGATGTGGGCAGCACATGACTTTCCTTATATAATACAATGAATTTACTACTTTTACTCTAAAAAGAAATACATTATTTTTATAGTAGTTATTTATACTCTTTCCAAGATATTGAATTTTCGTCAATGAGTCATTATTTTCCATGTCGTCATCAATGAATCGTCACTTATTTAGCGTCATTTTTATCCATTTAGCGAGTTTTTAGTTAATTTAACAGCATTTAAAAAGTCGCTAACTTGGCGACATTCCACCAAATTCGACGCCAAAATCTCGCCAAGCATAATGAACAGAGAAATAAGTTATTCTTACAGCAGATAATTGGCGTTCAAATACAAATAGACTATTGGCGTTCAAATACAAAAGTATTACTCAAAGTATCTTTTTTTTATCAATGGAACGAGCTAGATCCACGAGAATGATGTCACCAAATTTATCGCATGGTATTACACATGAAAAGTGAACATGTTTCTCAACGGTTAATATATTTTTTTTCTAATTATGGGATTTTTTGATAAATTTATTTGAAAAATGTACAATATCTCGAGAACGGTTCAGGCTAGCGTTCTAAAATTTTTGTCAATCGTTTTCTAAGGAAAAATTACATAAGAAATGTCTATTTGCGTAACTTTATTAAAGGTTTTGATTTTTTGATTATTTTTTCAAAATTTCACTCGAAAAATTTAAGGGGGTTCCGAACATTCGATTGCGTATAAAAACCATAGGCTTCCAGTGTTTACGGATTGCGATTTTTGTCCCAAATTTTGTTGGAATCGGTCCATTTGTTAGTCAGTTATAGTCTCCACAGGCTCACTGATATACACACACACACTTTCACACACACAGACATCACTTCAAAAATGTTTGATTCGTGATCAGGGATGCTTGAAACGTGCTCTCCCGTCGAAAACTCGAATTCGAATTCCCGTCACAATACTTTCTTTGTACATTATGTATATAAGGAAAGTAAAGAGACAATAATACCCCCATTCACTCCCGCCCCACCGACTACTCATGTTGTAACACTCCAGTCTTGGGAAAGCAAAAGAATGTAAATTAAAAATCAGAAAAAAAGAAATGGGATACATAGAAACACGATATATCCGAATGCGCGATATAACGAGGGGTTACTGTACTACCAATATAGGTGTCGAAAACCCAGACCACTCAGATTTGCCCTAAGACATGAGTAGCAACTTGACTGGCCGGACCAATACAGGTGTGTACAAGTTTATTGCGACATTCACCAATTGTCAATTCTTGCATGAAACTTATTTATTATCACATTAAAATCTTGTCATTGTGTGCATAATTTGTTTGCCATCTGGTTCACTCCCTCTTGCGTCTGACGCAGACTACGCAGTTGAAACTGACACCTAATGGTTTACAATGTGCCGGAACCCGAGCACGCTTGCTATAAGCCCGGAATCGACTGGCTGGTTGAGCAAACTGAAATTCCGTTTCTTAATAGTTTAACATTGTTTGGGTTCACGCCAATAAGTCCAAAAATGTCGGACTAAAATGAAAATATTTTTAATTAAGATTGACTCATTGTAGAATTAGGAAGCCTTTTACAATCCGGATTTTACAATTTGTCCGACAAATTAATTAAACAAATTCTTAGAAATAAGATAAACCCGCTGCTTGAAAGGTTGAAGTTTAGAAGGCTTTAAAAAAATGGAAATCTCTCCAGAAAGAACAGGCTTTAGCCCTCAATAATAAATTTGAAAAATGTTGTTGGGGGAAAAAAAGAACTTTATTGTAAAATGATTTTAGACATGTTATAAGCTATTCCAAGAAAATAACATGTGGATCCAAGCCATTTCTGCTTTACAACTATAAAAAAATCTGATGTGGGCAGCACATGACTTTCCTTATATAATGCAATGAATTTACTACTTTACAGTAAAAAAAAAGAGATTATTATAGTAGATATTTATATTCTTTCCCAAGATATCGAATTTTAGTCGATGAGTCGTCATTTTCAATGATTTAGCGTCATTTTTATCCATTTGGAGAGTTTTTCGTTAAGTTGGCGACATTCCACCAAATTGGTCGCCAAAATCTCGCCAAGCGTTATGGACGGAGAAATAATTTATTCTGATGGCAGATAAGTGACTATGAGTAATACTTTTGCATTTGAACGCCAAAAGTATCTTTTTTCATGAATGGAACGAGCTAAAACCACGAGAATGACGTCACAAATTTATCGTATGATATTACATATGAAAAGTGAACATGTTTCTCAACAGAAAATATTTTATTATAATTTTTTGAAAAATGTGAAATATCTCGAGAACGGTTCATGTTAGCGTTCTAAAATTTATGTCAATCTTTTTCTAATGAAAAATTACATAAGAAATGTCTAGTTGCGTAACTTTATTAAAGGTTTTGATTTTTTGATTATTTTTTCAAAATTTCACTCGAAAAATTTAAGGGGGTTCCGAACATTCGATTGCGTATAAAAACCATAGGCTTCCAGTGTTTACGGATTGCGATTTTTGTCCCAAATTTTGTTCGAATCGGTCCATTTGTTAGTCAGTTATAGTCTCCACAGGCTCACTGATATACACACACACACTTTCACACACACAGACATCACTTCAAAAATGTTTGATTCGTGATCAGGGATGCTTGAAACGTGCTCTCCCGTCGAAAACTCGAATTCGAATTCCCGTCACAATACTTTCTTTGTACATTATGTATATAAGGAAAGTAAAGAGACAATAATACCCCCATTCACTCCCGCCCCACCGACTACTCATGTTGTAACACTCCAGTCTTGGGAAAGCAAAAGAATGTAAATTAAAAATCAGAAAAAAAGAAATGGGATACATAGAAACACGATATATCCGAATGCGCGATATAACGAGGGGTTACTGTACTACCAATATAGGTGTCGAAAACCCAGACCACTCAGATTTGCCCTAAGACATGAGTAGCAACTTGACTGGCCGGACCAATACAGGTGTGTACAAGTTTATTGCGACATTCACCAATTGTCAATTCTTGCATGAAACTTATTTATTATCACATTAAAATCTTGTCATTGTGTGCATAATTTGTTTGCCATCTGGTTCACTCCCTCTTGCGTCTGACGCAGACTACGCAGTTGAAACTGACACCTAATGGTTTACAATGTGCCGGAACCCGAGCACGCTTGCTATAAGCCCGGAATCGACTGGCTGGTTGAGCAAACTGAAATTCCGTTTCTTAATAGTTTAACATTGTTTGGGTTCACGCCAATAAGTCCAAAAATGTCGGACTAAAATGAAAATATTTTTAATTAAGATTGACTCATTGTAGAATTAGGAAGCCTTTTACAATCCGGATTTTACAATTTGTCCGACAAATTAATTAAACAAATTCTTAGAAATAAGATAAACCCGCTGCTTGAAAGGTTGAAGTTTAGAAGGCTTTAAAAAAATGGAAATCTCTCCAGAAAGAACAGGCTTTAGCCCTCAATAATAAATTTGAAAAATGTTGTTGGGGGAAAAAAAGAACTTTATTGTAAAATGATTTTAGACATGTTATAAGCTATTCCAAGAAAATAACATGTGGATCCAAGCCATTTCTGCTTTACAACTATAAAAAAATCTGATGTGGGCAGCACATGACTTTCCTTATATAATGCAATGAATTTACTACTTTACAGTAAAAAAAAAGAGATTATTATAGTAGATATTTATATTCTTTCCCAAGATATCGAATTTTAGTCGATGAGTCGTCATTTTCAATGATTTAGCGTCATTTTTATCCATTTGGAGAGTTTTTCGTTAAGTTGGCGACATTCCACCAAATTGGTCGCCAAAATCTCGCCAAGCGTTATGGACGGAGAAATAATTTATTCTGATGGCAGATAAGTGACTATGAGTAATACTTTTGCATTTGAACGCCAAAAGTATCTTTTTTCATGAATGGAACGAGCTAAAACCACGAGAATGACGTCACAAATTTATCGTATGATATTACATATGAAAAGTGAACATGTTTCTCAACAGAAAATATTTTATTATAATTTTTTGAAAAATGTGAAATATCTCGAGAACGGTTCATGTTAGCGTTCTAAAATTTATGTCAATCTTTTTCTAATGAAAAATTACATAAGAAATGTCTAGTTGCGTAACTTTATTAGAGGTTTTGATTTTTTGACGATTTTTTCAAAATTTCACTCCAAAATTTAGGGGGGTTCTGAACATCCGATGCGTATAAAAACAATAGGCTTCCAGTGTTTATGGATTGTAATTTTTGTACCAAATGTCATTCGAATCGGTCCATTCGTTCGTCAGTTATTGTCTCCACAGACTCACTGACACACAGAGACATCACCTCAAAAATGTTCGATTCGTGATCAGGGATGCTTGAAAGGGGCTCTCCCGCCGAACACTAATTCGAATTTTCGACTCGGTCACAATACTTTCCTTCCCAGCCTTCCTTTTTGCCGCTGCATATCTTCGGACGATTCGGTCGGCTTGGGCTTTCGACAATACTTTCCTTATATACAATAATGTATAAGGAAAGTAAAGAATTTAACTCTCAAAATTTTCCCATTAGAAATAAATTTGAATGTTTCATTTCTTATAAGCAAGAAAGATTGGTTTAATATTAAAACGTTTTTAAAATCCCCAACTGTAAGCAAAAAAAAAATAATAAATCCACTTTATCGATAAAATAATTTTGTTTCCAGATTTTATTCATTACCTTCACTTTCCAGGCTTATTTTCGTCAATTGTTTATTCTTCAGGATCGCAAGGAAGAAGCTCAAAAATTTCACTTAATACATCTAATCCAAACTCGTCAATGGCTTTATGAAGTAGAAAGTCTCAAATGAGTTTTTCAGGAAGGCTTGGCGTAAACTTACAGACACTAAATACAGTCAAAAAATTGATCATCATTAACACATCCTTTAAATATTTTGTTCCATGTAAAGAGGAACGGCAGCACTTTTCCAAAATAACAGGAACGGCAGCTCTTTTCCAAAATAACTTCTTGACTCTTGCATCCAGTGAACATTTTGATGTAAAGGGAAACTTGAGCAATGAATGTAAGCACAAATAGCACAATGCGGCAAACAGCTATTTGGGGGATATTCTGGATAAATTTGTCAAGAGAACCAATCTCATTTAGACTTCTGGTTTGTTGGTTCTCTTGCACCGACAAAGGGCGTTCAGCATGTCCTCCAAACAGCTGCATTGTGTTTATATTAGTTACTCAAGTTCTTATTTCGTAGAATATTTTGCTTATTGAATTCTCCGGCCACTCAAACTGTTACTGTAAACCTTTGGGTCAGTCGGGTGGTATGGGTTTCAGAGTTATTCAATTCTAATGCAAGATTTACCCCATAACGAAGAGCAAAATAACTAAAAATCCGTTTTTTGTTTGTCATTGTCAGAACTTGAGAATAGATAAAAATTACACAATTGAGCTCAATCGTAACAGGTTTATGGTTAAAATGATTTATCTTTTTTCAGAATTGTCCTTGGCATGACAGTATTCGTATATATGAAAGAAGTTTCAATTGGGTCAAATATTAGACATTTTTCAAAACGTGCATGATTTTAAGGCTATCGTTTTTCAATGTCTGGTTACGATGCTCTAACTGAACAAATAAAGTGAAATTTGCTTGGATTTAGTCAATCACATAAATCTACCTTTATGCCAGATTTTTTAAAAATATAATTTAAAAATCTGTTAAGTTATTTTATGAGAGAGTTTATTTAAAAACGAATGGTATTTGCAAGATATTAGCATGTGCAGTATTGCACGTTTTTATACAAAAGCAAAAAATATTTGAATTTAACATTCAAAGAATTGGCTCGTTTTGAAAATGGTGAAAAGTACTTTTAACAAAAAATAGAAAATGCTTAGAAATCTTTTGAGCTATTACGGTCCTTTGTCTAAATATAAATATTTAACTTTCAGCTCTAATCTTTTGAAAGAACAAAGGATTTCCATAAAATTTAGTACGCTTATTTTAAATCAACCACCCACTGATTTTAGATAAAGGATTGCGGATCTGCATTAACGTTTTTCTACAGTATTTAAATTTGTGGGAAGTTGCCGTACAGTCAAAAATTCTTAATGTATGTTCTTTTTATTTAATCGAATTGAAAAAACCACCAACTAAATTTATTAATAAAGTTCTAATTTTTAAACCGGTAGATATATTTAGCATACAATAACGCCAAAAATATATTTCAATTAGAAAATGTGCAGATTACATAAGTACAGCATACAATGCTGGAAGTATTAAATCTGAATTTCTGGATACTCAAACATGCTCACTTAAATATTAAAAATCAAGAACTTTAGATGGTATTTTCAAATAAATTTAACTTATCTACCTAATAAAGCAAATACAGAAGCAGATGGCTAGAAAATTAATTTAACTGAAAAGGTATTCAAAATATAAAGCATACGGCAGAAGTTTATCCCACTGCAAAGAAACAGAACGACTTTTAAACAGTATGTTGAATTAAGGTAAACATGAAATAGAATATGTCTTCGAACGCCGGAATGAATTGAGGTTACTCGTAATTAAGATTTTGAAACGGTGATCCCAATAAAACAGAAACTGTCCCCTTCCGTTAACCAGTTAAATTTAAACTTTATATTTAAATTGAAAATGCTATATACTATTTCTGCGAAAGAGAAAGTCATTTTTACAATACCGACAATCTGAACTTTAAGCCTTTTGCAGGAAATTGGAGATACCATAACAATCTTACCATATAAATATTTTATAAATGCACCCTAGTTTAAAATTATGCATGAATTAAAACAAAAATGCCTTAACTCAAAATACAGAGATTAAACCCCGTTGTAGTAGGAATGAACTGTGTAATATTAGAAAGGCAGTTTATATAAAACTATCAAGCAGTTTTGAAAATAAAGTGACTAAATACAGTTGAATTATATGCTTACAGAATTTTAAGCATTACAAATTTTAGATGCTTCTACATTAAAGCTTTAATTATCTATACATTATTCAGGAATAAGACCCAATAATAAAAATATCATTTATTGTAATTAAAGTACATACCTCACAATAGGATATAGTTGCTCAAATTCAAGTCAATAAAATTTATAAAAGTTCACTATGCAACAAACCCCTTTTAAAGTGCAAGTCCGGTATACAATGGTACTTGCACGCTAAAAACTAATTGACTCACACGATTCCATTTGTTCAGTTCAAGAGCTCGGCTCCAGGATATTGGCTTTTTTAAAAACGAAGTTCTTTTCCATACATCTAGTTCAACCTTATTGGCCAAATAACTGACCTTGTCTTTTGCATCCAACGTAAGCTGAATCAGCATTGTCAATACAGTCTAATACCAGACTCCTTCATGAAACCTCTACACTTCTATCCAGAAACAATGTCGACACGGTCAATGAAGTTTTTGTTCAAACTTCAAAATACGGCCAATCACCAGACACTTCGGCATCAAATAGTTGGTTCAAAACACCTACTCATCTGATCAAGAACAAATGCGAAATCGGACACTTCGGCATCAGAAAGTTCTAGATTTAAAATCCTCTACTCAACTGGCCAGAAACAAATTCTGAGTAGTCAATGAAGCCATCAAAGTTCTTGTCCTCAGACTTCAGAACAGGATCGATAATCATTGACAGTTCAGTATCTGACAAAGTTCTGGACTCAAAGCCAAGCGCAGAAGATTCTTGAGAGTGGAAATGCAGAAGGGATTGAACCAACTCACAGCCGTCAAGCATGTCATTGCCTTCCACATCGTGAACTTTGAAGTAGTGAAAGCGCAGCTCTTCGTCAGACATCCCGTGCAAATCAACTACACTGTCCAAATGTTGCTTCAAATGTTCTTTGTCCTGAACTTGTGCCGCATCATGCATATGGGCTTCGCAAACAGTTAAAATGACGAAAATAAAAAATAACACACTACGCGCAGCCATGATATCAACTTCAAAACCTTGCTAAATTAGCAACGTAAAAGCGTCTGGTAAAGAACGAGATGTTAAACATAATACTCAGCGTAGAATATATACTCATTGCAAACGTCTAAGTAATTCGGACTATCATGCGCATACAACGTCACAAGAATATTAGCATAATGTACAGTTTTACGCAAAACATCAAAAGTAGAGAGCATCAGAGGGTATCTTCCCGGGGCATGACTGGCTTAATTATTTTTACTTTGCTCTGCACATATGACGACATGGGAATTAAGAACGTGCGCATTTTGTTCTCGGACTCTCAAGAGGGACCGAATTTGTTAACCGCAACTCTCATTTTACTCCAACAACGTCACTAAATTTTCTTGAACGTCATTGGATCATGTGTGCACAGCCCAATTTAAATTCTTTGGGCAAATTGTTTACGCCTGGATGTTGCCACTTCAAAATTAACAAACTATTTTTAACTGTAATAATGCGTGTGGTTTGGCAGCACGTCTCAAAGTTTACTTTGGACCGTGACATCACGAATGACGAATCTTAATTCTCATTTCGTCAAGCTGACAACTTTCTATTTGGTTGCCGGGCTGAGTGCCCAACCTTATATTAAAGAACCTTGGAGAGCATTTCCAGTCTTCTGTTACACAAACATTGGAACATATATAAGAAGATAATTAAATACCCATTTGAGAGTTTGAAAAAGAGTAAAATTAATCGAACAAGAAATATAATAATTTTTTCACGTCTCTTTAGATTCGAAAATCGCCACGAAATTGCATTATAACTATAAGAGAATAACACTATAAGCAATTACGATTTTGATTTTCGTGGTATTATAAATATAAGCAATTATGATTATAAAATAATTATAACTATAAGCAATTATGATTATAAAATAATTATAACTATAAGCAATTACGATTTTGCTTTTCGTGTTATTATAACTATAAGCAATTACGATTATAAAATTATTATAACTATAAGCAATTTCGATTATAAGATTATTATAACTATAAGCAAATACGATTTCGATTTTCGTGCTATTATAATTATAAGCAATGACAATTATAAAATAATTACAACTATAAGCAATTACGATTTTGATTTTCGTGCAGATCAAGCAGTCTCGTCAGCACAAAAACAAACGAATCGTATCGTGAACGTCATTGTTTAACATAATAAAATAATAATAATAATAAACTTTACTTTGCCACACAAAAGGTACAATTAAATCGTAATTGCTTATAGTTTAATTATTTTATGCAGTTCCGTGCCTTATTGTTATACATGAATGTATAACAATGGGGCACGGAACTGCATAAAAAGGCGCTTTGGTTGTGCCTTACAAGCCCACAGCCAAACTGGTAATACGATAGCATAAAATCAATACTCAGTGGCGGAGAAAAATTCCTAACAAAATAAATTAGAAACAAACTAGTGGGAATAGAAGCAGCATAAAAATACTCAATACATCAGCAAACCGATCAAACTTGTAAGAGTAATAACTTTAAGCACTTCTTAAACCTGTTTTTGCTTCCCAATGTTCAATTATAAGTTCGACACGATTCCGTTTTTACTGCAAACAAGACTAGGACTCTTAAAGTGAGAAAAATTAAGGCTTTTTTTCTCGTCTGCGCGGTATCGAAATCGTGTTCATATTTCAAGTCATACGAAATTCACTCTTAAAAGTTCGTAAATCAAACCATTATTTCAATAGGGATATGGTGTTCGAGAAATAGGGACATATCCATTTACTTTTCTTTTCCTTCTACCCAATCCGACCGGCCCACCCGAAAGTGCAAGGTATCTGTCACATGGTAATCCCATAATCCAATATTTTGAGGGTACGATCTTAGGTTAATGTTTTTATATTTTGGGGATCAGCCCTAGGTACCAGCTGCACAGAAAAACAGGAAGTGCGAAGATCTTTGAAGATCGCATTTTACCAAAATATGCAACTTTGTCCAGATCGGACTGGATCATAAAGGTTGTGGGCCTGTTGAATTAACACCCGAAAGGATATCAGTTTGCTAGGGCTGTAAAAGGGTTGGTTTGGTCGGAGGGGGTCTAACAAACCAATGATGTTGCTTTCAAGTCAAGGGGTTACGTCCCCATAAACTAATGAGAGTGTTTTCAGGGTTTGAGAAGCGTGTGCTTTAAACTTGGAGAGAGTTGTTGAAAATATATGAGGCAGGGAGTTGGTTCTGGACTTGAGGAAGAGATAGTCGCCTTTTTGTGTTCCTCCAGGCTCTTTTGGGAAATAAGAAGAATACGTGACGCGACGCTAATAATGTGGGTGAGTCACCCTTTTGAGGCCTTTACATAATATGTATACTTTGTTTTCTCTCTCCCCGATTTAATGTCTTCAAATTAACGTTAGGCAAATAAATTTTAATATCCGGGTACCATCCATCCCAATTTAATCTGTAAAGACCTTTCACAAATTTTTTTTAATGGTTTTTCAATCCATTGAATTCATATGAAGAAGTAATGTTTAAATTAATGATTTTAAATATATATATAATATTTTGTAAATACATTTATTTTTGTGTTAAATTTAATGCACACAAGGTATTGTTCTTTTCCTTACGCGCTCTTACCGGGCATGTCCTAAAAAAGATAGATACTTGAGGACAGTATCTGTTTGGACGACAGGGAAAGGGTCACCAAATTTAGACCGAAAACCATTGGGGAAGGCAACTGCATAAACCGTACCATCCTTCCTCTTACCTATCGCTTCCCGGATGGACATCGGCACCTACACATTTACCCATATTTCGCCTAGACAGAGATAATCGTTTTGTGTTGCGTCGACAATCGCCCACCGGACTACCTAGTGCGCTTCTCTCTCCTTAACCACTGGGCTATCCTGGACCGTGTGCATGTCTATGGTAAATATCACGATAACATGAACATTTACAATTTTACTTTGCGTACATAGCGAAGTACATATAAGGGGAATTGGTATACCGTGGTCATAACACCGAATGTCGTATTTTAATGCATTTATACGTTGTGAGTATCCCTGAATACAAATAAACCATTTTTAATGACATACTTGAAACCTTATTTTTGCCTGTCTGTGAGTCCACGGGCTCACAAGATATCTCTCGAACAAATTAAGCAAAAAGAATGAAATTCGATTCAACTATTTCAATCAATAATCGTTACAAGTCTATTAATTTTTGCAGTTATCGTACAAGGAGAAGACATAAAATTGTTTGAAGACGTTTTCGGATGTCTAGAAATCACTGAAAAGTAAATATTATTCTAATAATTATCATAATATTGCTGTAGAATACACATTTAAAGTGTTATTTCGAAGCAATTGACATATTTAAAACTACGTAAGTATGCGTTGTTCTCGACATATTGCACTTTTTAAAATTGAAATTGAAATAAAATATGTAATATGTTGATTAATAAAATGACTAAATACTTTATAAGAGCTTTTGATCAGAAACAAATGGATATTTTTGCTTTATACTTTTTATTAATTTTTATTATTTATGCTTATTTATCACGTTCTCTAGATAAAAATTTACTTTTTTACAGGAAGGTATCTCTCAAAAGAATCAATATAATTACTCAAAATTTGGTATGATTATTTTGGTCGATAATAGCGAAAAACTATTAGTTTTACTTGAGATCCAATTAGATCCAGATAGTTATATTTTGTGTTATTGATGTCTTGGAATAAAAGGAATTTGTTTATCTGTAGCTAAAGTAATGTATTGGACACAGAGCTACTTTTACTTTCTCTGCAATGCATGGTAATGTATAGGGAAAGTATTGGAATCATGTAGAAAATCACAACTCGAGTTTTCGACGGATCTACACGTTTCGAAACCTTAGAATACGAAAAAACTGTTTTTAGCGTGACGTCTGTGTGTGTGTCTATCTATCTGTGTGTCTGTCTGTCTGCCTGCGTGTCTGTCTGTCTGTCTGTCTGACTGTGTGTCTGTCTGTATGTGCAGATCTTGTATCCACTCTTGACCGAAAACTTGTTAACCGAATTTCATAAAATTGGGTAGGTAAGTCACTTGTGGGCAAATCTGGTGCTGATTAGTTTTGGGTACGATTCGGGATAAAAGAACTCGCCTTCTTTTGCAAAATTGCCTGCAAAAATTGCCTGTATCCACTTTAGCTTAAAAACTAACGGACCGAATTTCGCAAAATTCGGTAGATAAGTCGCGTGAGGGTCACTTTGGTGCTGATTAGATCTTGGTATGGTTCGAAAAAAAAATAAAAATGCTGTTTCAAAACTCTAAGCTGCCAAAACGCTAGGTAACCCTTTGATCTGCATCAACCCCCCAAACTGCTTAAACCCTAAATGTGCAACAGACTGCCACACTAGGAGCTAGGACAAATAATAAAAAGTAGTAAATAAAAACCTCGAACCTCCAATTAGGGTCACTGAATTAATGTCACAGTTTGACGATAAGAACCACATATTGAAACTGGAGATAAAAGGCGCTTCGCGCCTGGTGCTCTGTCTTGTACGACACTCGACTTTCAATGATCAATTTTACACTCAATAATATTATAAATTTTTAGTGATCAGAATGGGATATGTTAATGGGAATGAGCACAATTTAATTTAATAATGTTGGCTTGAGGAAATTAAAATATGCTAAAATATTTTATTAGTCCAGTGATTGATAACTTATGCAATATTATATTTGTCTAGATGCGACACCGCATGCATAAAAGTACGCTTTATGATTATGCCCTGATTAATTATTAATACTTATGTTACATTAATGTATGAACTTAAAAAAAAATAGTAAGGTACTTACAAGTAAATTTGTTGAGACCGGGCCCTTGTCCTATATAAAAAGTATTTACCTGACAGCGGTCTCCCAAATGTTGAGAAACACTGACATAAAGATCAAAATTCTCGTCGAGATACCTTTGTGCTGTCATCGTGCCAGCTGATAAAACAAGAAAGTCAGTTCAGCCTCCCAATGAGAAGACAGCCTACACCATCACACCAGCACGTTCAAAAACATTGTATTCAACTGTTTTATTAGATTTGTTCTACTTTCTTTCTTTCAATCCAGACCGTCGGATCTAATTGAAGATGTAGTGCATCTGTTTGGACGGCCTAAACAACGCCACCTAATTTACACCGAAACCCAGAGGTGACGTCATCCACAGGGACCATACCGTCCATCTCCTACCATTAACCCCTTGAAAGGATTTTCAGACCCACAGATTTAACACGCCACTGTTTATAGAGTCCGGTTGCATTTTCCATATCCTCCCCAAAGTAGCTCGCGTCCACTGTCCGATTGCAGGAAAAATCTCAATTCGTCTGTGAAGAGAACATTTGCTCATTGTTTTTGGGTCCAAATCAGTTGATCACCACACAATTTACTTACTGAATAGGCCGTTCAGGTCATCCGAAGGTTTAGAGTAGTCGAAAGGGCGACCGGCAAAGATGTATTTATTTTCAATACATTACAAATGAAGAGCATACTAACATATACAAGCAGCTATTACAAAGAACTAAATGATAATACCAAATTAAATAAATTAAAAACAAGTAAAAATTAAATAAATAGAAAACAAAGATAAAACAAAAGTAGTTGATGAATACCAAAGTATAATAGACAAAATTTAAATACCAAATAATCAAACAAAATATCAACAAACCAAACAAATTTAATTAATGAAAACTAAAGTATAATAGACAAAATTTAAATACAAAACAGCTAAACAAAACGCCTATAACCAAAACAAAAGTAATTAATAAGATTTAAATCACTCACAATACTATTATAAATGTTTTCTTTTGGCCCTGGAGCTCAATTGGACACAATATTTTTGTATCTTCCATAGAAACATCTAATATGCAACCTTCGCCTCACAATACAAGTCGATATCGACCCTGCTGTGGTAGCAGTAGCAACAGCCCGTAAAATAAGTGCTGTTGCTCGACAATTACATCCCGCCAGTAAAACAATGTGCTTGTCATTGCAAGGTATTGCGAACCTAGGAACGGTTCCACTCATTTCGAATTGCGCCCACAAATGAGAAAAGATGGAATGACGCCCACAAAAGAAAGTCGCAACCTTCGTTATGGATTATCTAGTCTAGTTGTGAATCATAAATACGTGTTCACTGGGCGATATTAAAGCAGATGACTATTCGAACTTTCTGCAAAAAAATATTCCTCTTCTTCAACCCGGACAGTCCGACTTACACAAAGGTGTAAGGCATCTGTTTGAACGGCCAGGAAGTGTCACATCCACAGGGACCGTAGTATTCTTCCTCCCTTACCACCAACCTCTCCGAAGGAGATACGCCCCCACATATGTAAACGTGCCCGTACCCCGCGTGAACACATGGACCGGGAATCCAACTCTATCCAAGTGGATTCCCAGCTAACTCACTTGCTGTCACATCTCTCAAAAAATGTTCTTGATGTAATAAAAGTCTTAGGCGCAAACATAGTTTTCACCGAATATTGAGATTGATGTCGATCTCTTTTCGGTATTTCTCTTTCGGAGGATCACACCAACCAAGTTTCAGACAATAAAATCCGCACAATCACTTGCTATCTGTGTGGCTCTGTTTGCTTCAATATGAGCAGAATTCTAAAATATCTGTTAGGTTTGCATTGTCTAGATAATTTGATATTAGTGAATAGTATGATAGATTTTGTCGGGTTGACTTTACTTTATAAGCAAATTTAACACATCCGAGTTCTGTATGCATACATGTATGCATATCAGCATGTATATATGTGTATGCATGTATATGTGTCAGCATGTATGTATGAGTATGCATGTATTTATACCATGCATATAAGCATGTATGCATTTATGTATTCATACATGCACGTATACATGTATATATACAATACATGAATATATGTATTCATATATATATAAATACATGCACGTATACATATATATATGGATATATGTAATACATGAATATATGTACTCATATAAACGTACATGTATGTTAGAAAATGTTGAAGTATGTTAGTGCTCGAGGACAGAAGAACGTTGAGGACCTATGTTGTCGAGAAGTGTTTTTCAAACTGTTTTTGAGAGATCGCAGAACCCATTTGTAATTCAATTTGATGGTGGAACAATAAAATGAGAATAAGTCTTATGTGGTCCAAATTATGTATTCAAAAATTTACTTTTGTTTTTAATTTATAAGAAAATTTACACGAAATTATCATACGACCGCTCACTTTGCTGCTCATGTCCTCGGGTGAGTCGGGCGGCCTGGGCTTTCCACGAACTTAGCACGATGTGGAAGCCCTGGGAAACTCTCGCTGAACCCCATGGTTGAACACTACAACCTTCTGACCTCTTATCTTCTATAGCATTTCCTTTTAAACACAAAATTACATATATAACAAGAAAATTTTGAAGAGATCTTCGTATTACGGTAAATGATGTGTACACTTTTCCTTTACCATTTAATTCCTATTAACTGCATAAAATACATGACTACTGGTGAATTCTTGATCTTCAAAATGCAAAACTATCACAATAATTATCTTCTGTCTTGAATGGAACGATCTAGTTGCACTAAAATGATGTTATATTACATACAGAAAAGTATTATATTCCATAATATTGCATATGGAAATAAACAGATTTGATGGTTTTCAATTTCATACGAATTGTTTGATACATTTGTTTGGCAAACATACAATATCTCGAGAACGGTTCATGCAAGCGGTCTAAAATTTATATCAATCATTTTCATGCGAAAAATTAAATATGAAATGAAATTTTATTTAACAGCCTGTGTTATTTTTTTTTTCTTTTTTGATTTTTCAAAAATGTATTTGAAAATCGCGCCATATCTCGAGAACGATTCCAGCTTAAGGTGTAAAATATGCATCATTTGTTTTTAAATGAATAATTACGCCCAAAACCATTATTATTTTTATAAATATTGAAAGTGTTGATTTTAGTGATTTCTTCCAAAAGTTCATTCGACAACTGGGGAGGTTTCAGAACTTCAATTGCATTTAAAATCAAGAGTTCCAGAATTTACTGATTGAAATAATCGTACTAACTTATATTCAAAACGCAAAATTCCTTCTTGCGAAATCGCGTCCACAGATTCACGAACACATACAGACAAATTAACATACATGAACACTCACTAACATGCATACACACACAGACATCACCTCAAAAATCTCAGATTCGAGTTCAGATATATTTAAAACGTGCTCTTCCATCAAAAACTGGAATTCGAAATTTTGACCAATACTTTTCCTATTAGTATCCTTCTATAAATATATATTTCTACGACGTATCCTCTCAAATCATGAATGTGTTCCCATGATATAAAAATGAGTCCTACCTTTAGGATAACTAACACTTTTATTTAAAAGCACCAATAAGAGTAAACAGGGCAACTTACAGCTAAAACACTATAGCTATCTCACAAGATTACAAAAAATTGTTACATACAATAAAACAGCAATTAAATGCTAAACTACTACACAAATGAGCGTAATCTGTTTGTTCTCAAAACACTGAAGTATCTCACAATTCAATTTGACTCGCTTTACGTCAATACTGTCCTAATGAACGATGATTCCCTGTTTACTCTCCATAAAGAATCTGCCGAAAGATGTGTATCGTCGAAACTAATGGATAAATCTAGGAAGTTCCACAGCCTTTAAAACTCTCCAAAAGTCGCTAAGTTGGCGTTATTTCACCAAATCCGATGCAAAGATCGAGAAATTGTTTCTAGGGTAAGATAATCCTACCTTCACATAATACCAATAGTTGCCTGACAAAGTGCTTTCTCCTTACTGAAGAACGGTATGCCAAGAATCATTTCACGCATTCGTAACAGTATGTAGGGAAAGTAATAATTTCCTTTTCATTTGTTAACTCAATGTTTTCTTAAAATGCAACGGCACGCAAAAAAAAAAATAATAATAAAAAAATCCAAAAATAAAGTATCCCTAGAAAGATTTATCCAGTGTAACGGGGTTCATCGTATTCATTTTATCGTCAAAAATTAAGTATAAGCATTTAATCAATATATTTGGTTTTTTTATTCAAAATTTCTTTGAATTTTGGGTCTATTTTGTAAGAAAGACCGGTTCCAGTGCCAGGGAAACCCACATGTGGTTTACCTACCAAATTTTGTAAAATTTCATCGAATAGTTTTTTAGCTATTATAGATATATTGCACACATACCCACATAGACGTCACGCTAAAGATGTCAGATTCCTGTGCTAGAGAGCCTGAAACGTCTAGAACCGTCAAAAAGTTCTTTTCCTATTTTCCACATTATTCCAGTATTTTCTTTCACATTCCATATACACATATTGTAGAAGTAATAAGCCAATATAAATACGATTACATTGAACTGAGTTTTAATTTACTACTCCCATTATTAGAAGCAGCTTTCTAGAAGGGAACTGTTACGGTTCAGAACGGTATTCTATATAATGAAATCGTCATTTATGTATAATATATTTACACAATATTTCTGGTACATATGTACCAAAAATAATTCTTCTGAATTCATTCCTTCGAAGGTTTTATTGAATGATTGTACAGTGTACGGAATTGCAAATCTATATCAATCCGACAAGTTCTTAAAATTGGTGTGACAGACAGACGGACACTTCGGAATTAAATTACATAGACCCTATATCAATCATAGGCGTAGCCTGGATTTCGAAATAGAAGGTGTGTTTCGGCCGAATTTGAGACAGATTACAGTGCTGATTCTAATGATTTGTGTACCTTCTAGGTCAGTGATTCCCAACCTTTTCAGTTTGGGGGAACCCTTAAAGTATTTCATAAAATCTCGCAAAACGCCTATAATGTTAATTCTCGTTTGTTTGGTCATTCTACAACTGAGGATGTTTCCGAAAGTTCATTTGACAACTGGGGAGGATTCCGAACTTCAATTGCATTTAAAATCAAAAGCGTTTCAGCATTTACCGATTGAAATAATCGTACTAAATTATATTAAAAACGCAAAATTCGTTGTTGTGATATCGCGCCCACAGATTGACGAACACACACAGACAAATTAACATACATGAACGCACACAAACATGCATACACACATAGACATTACCACAAAAATGTTCGATTCGAGTTCAGATATATTTGAAACGTGCTCTTCCATCAAAAACTGGAATTCGAAATTTTGACCAATACTTTTCCTATTAGTATCCTTCTATAAATATATATTTCTACGACGTATCCTCTTAAATCATGAATGTATTTAAACGATATAAAAATGAGTCCGACCTTTCGGATAACTAACACTTTTATTTAAAAGCACCAATAAGAGTAAACAGGACAACTTACAGCTAAAACACTATATCTATCTTACAAGATTGCAAAGAATTGTCACATACAATAAAACAGCAATTAAATGCTAAACTACTACCCAAGTGAACGTAATCTGGTCTCAAAACACTGACGTATCTCACAATTCAATTTGGCTCGCTTTGCGTCAATGCCGTCCTAATGAACGATGATTCCTTGTATACTCTCCATAAAAATCTGTCAAACGAGGGCGTATCTTCAAAAATAATAGGTAAATGTAGAAGGTTCCAGATCTTTCGGAAACTCTCCAAAAACCACCACGATGGAGATATTTCGCCAAACCTGGAGCCAAGAACGTAAAACTGTTGCTAGTGTAAGGCAACCCTACCTTCACATAATAGCAATAGTTGCCTGAAAATGTGTCTTCTCCTAACTGAAGGGCGGTATGCCAAGAAGTATTTTACGCATTTCGCAACTCTATGTAGGGAAAATAATAATTTTCCTTTTCATTTGGTAACTCAACGTTTTTTTTAAATGCATCGGAACAAGAAAAAGAAATCGAAAAATAAAATATCTCTAGAACGATTTTTCCCAGAGTAACGAGGTTCATCGTATTCATTTTATCGTCAAAAATGCCATATAAGTATTTAATCAATATATTTATACATATTTGGTTTTTTATTCCAAATTTTTTTTGGGGAGGGGTCTACTTCGTAAAAAGGACCGGTTCGAGTTCTTGAGATTAGAACCACAGGCCAATCAGTGCCAGGGAAACCCACATGTGATTTACCTACCAAATTTTGTAAAATTTCGTTGAATTGCAGCTATTATAGATACATACATTTTAGCTATTATAGATACCTACATTCCACATACACACACAGACGTCACGCTAAAGATGGCAGATACGTGTACTAGAGTGCCTGAAACGTCTAGAACCGTGAAAAATTCATTTCCTATTTACATATTATTTCAATATTTTCTTTCACATTCCATATACACATATTGCAGGAGAAGTAATAAGCCAATATATATAAATACGATTACATTGAATTAGGTTTTAATTTACTACTTCCATAATTAGAGCAGCCTTCAAGACCAGTTGATAAGTTGATCAGTAACAGTTTCAATGACGTAGAGTGTCGTACAGGACCGAGCACCAGCGGCAAAGCGCCTTTAAACTAATTGCCTTTAATCTTCTCAACCCCAATTCGCATGCGGGAAATTGTTAGTGATCATTGAAAGGGACACCTATACACTTAATGAAAGATTTTAATATAAAAAAGATATTTTAAATTTGTGAATAAAAATGGAGGAAATATCTGAATTAGAATATGAATGTACACGAAATTCAAGTGGAACCGCAAGATGCTAAATATTTTGTCAACAACTACAATAATGAGTCTATAAGTTGACAGTTTAAACATTTTTTCATATTTGAATACAATTATCTTCATCTTCAAGATATCATTAAACATTGTCGCACTTAAAGTAAGGGATTATATTCTATTTACAAATCCTGCGGGGTAAAATCCACGGAATTCTGCAAACTTCAATTGGATAGGAATTCGTGATCTTTCGTCCCAAGTTGAAGTACAAAGTAAACTGTCAGCGAATAACTCAGGAAAGTTATTGGGAAAATTTCCGTAATCTCTCTCTGCCAGCAGTTAGAAGTGGAGTGGATTTTCGAGGAGAACTACATCAATAAGGAATCTGTTGATCCAGGTTTAGTTTCCCGATATACGAATTATTTATAGTTTCACTATATTTGGATCTCTTGCGAAATTGAGGAGAATTTACGCTTTGAAGAAGGTGCATCAAACTAGTTTTGTGCTGTTTAAAGTTTCTTTGGATGACTTGGTTGATTTTGAAATCTATCCATACTATTAAAAGACAGCCACGTGTGTTTGCATGTCCAGCTACCTCCCACGAATGCGTTAAAAAAAATACTTGTTTCAGACTGTACTGCGGGGTTATGGCGTATGTCCGGATTTGATTGAAGTCCTTACTTAACCCATAAAGTCGCGATTTCTTCCTTTATTTCTTTTCTTTCTTTTTTTTTTTTTTTTTTTTTTAACGCAGCTATCGCTCGGGAGAGAAGTCCGAAATTTTCGAGATTTTGACAAATTAGGTCGATTTTTGAATATTTGTAAAAAAAAAAATCTCTCTTTCTAGGCTGTCTTGGAGGTTTAACACGTTTACCGGACTATGTGTGAAGCCCTTACATGGCCGAGAAAGTCGCGATTTCTTTCTTTCTTTTCTTTTTAACGCAGCTATCGTTCTGGAGAGAAGCCCTAGACGTTTGAAATTTCAGAAACTTGAATGGGAATTTGAAAAAAAATCGTCCATTCTAGGCTGTTTTGAGGATTAAAGACATAAGTCCGGTATCGTTTGAAGTCTCTACATAGTCCAGAAAGTTGCGTCTTTCTTAACTCATCCATCAATCCGGAGAGTAATTTAAAGCATTCGCAAAATTAGAAATTTTTTTAATATTTGTAGAAAAACAACCCTTGTTTTAAGGTAAGAAAGTGGAGCCAGGGCTATCGCTATCTCCAAATAGAAAATTAAAGTTAGAACTTTGGTTTTTGGTTTAAACGGGAGACAGGAACATTGTAAGACCCATAAAATCCGAAATTTCGATAAATTCCATAGGTTTTTTTTTACAGATTTTTAAAATTTGCAAAAACCAGTGTAAAATAAGTTGAGAACGAAGGTTTTGAATCTCAAATGACAAGTCTCACCGGAGTAAGTGCGAATCTGAAAATATATTTTTCTCCAGAGAGCTGACGGCCGGGGTACTGGGAATAAAATTCAGAAATCTTAATTAGTGAATTAACACATAGAGATTTCTTATTTTAAATATACGATTGAAACGTTATTATAAGCATTCTCTGAAAAAATCAGGGTGTTTCCATAAAAAACTTCGACTTTTACGTTTATTCTTCATATTGATCAAAATTAAAATTTCGCAAGAAGAAAAAGGTTCGAAGAACGGTCTTCAAAAATGTTCATCGTGAAGTTTCAAGTTTTAACTCTGGAATTCTTTTATTATTTTTGCTGTCACTTATTTACAATTGAATTAAGGATTCAATAATATTCATAGAAAAGTCGCTGAGAAAGGACGAATCCTATCAGCTTCTGAATTGGGGAAATACGCTTTTCTATAACAGGAATTTTTATTTTATATTTACGTTTGTTATTTTTACACTTGGTGGATGGAAGACACCTTGGTAGAAGGAGGGACCGATGTTGAAGACCCAGACCGTCTGACTTGTCAGCAAGGACATGAGCAACTATTTGGACGGCTGGTGAGGAGCCGGTGTTGTTGAGACCCAGACCGTCCGACCTACCAGAAAGGTGTAAGGTAACTGTTTGGACGGTCGGGAAGTGCCACCCAATTTAGACCGGAACCCAGTGGGGGAGGCATCCACAGGGACCGTACCCTCCTTCCCCTACCACCAACCTCTCGGAAGGACTTACGAACGCACATGTTTAACGTGATCGTACTCCGCGTGAACACGGCGACAGTTATGGCAGTGGCTGGAATCGAACCCGGGCCTACCGAGTGCAAGTCCAGCGCGCTAACCACAGGGCTACCGCGCCCCGGGGGGAGGGGCCGGTGTGTGAAAGCCGGGTCTTCTTTTTAAGAAGATAATTGTTAAGTGACGATTGCTCAGATTTTGATTAAATTTTCACGTTGTATTTCTATACTGTCAATGGATCCACTCGATCTGCTTACGTTAAATTTGGAAGCAATTTTGCTGTTTCATGACTTTTGTGCCCGTGCATAAAGGGGCTGGGAAGCAAGAGTGAAGGGGTAGGCGCCGTAAAAATGACTTTATCCAAATGAAATTTTAGTATGTAGTTGAGACGGTCTGTAGCACATATGGAAATGTAAATGAATAATATCACCCAATTAATTTCGAATTGAACTCAGGTATATAAAAAAAATTTCAGCAAAATATGTTCGGTATGTTTTTAAATAAAAATGAAAATAATAATTACACTCATATGATATAAAAAAAGATCAAGTGATCCGCTTCAAAATAAAATATGGCATCCATCATTTTCCAGTCTAAGAATCGCAATTTTTAAAAGTTCTTTTAAATGTATATTTGTTACATCCGTCCTAAAATCGCTTTATTTTTGCGTATTTTCTGTGCATCTATATTCTGCTCCAACGCAATAACAATATTTTTGAGTTTAAATGATCATCAAACCTTTATTATTTCTATATAACGAAGCACATTTTCAGTATAACTTTTAAAGAAATAATTTACAAACGCAAGCTCAACAAATATATATATATTACATTCTGATACTTATTTGTTATAAGCCTGAGTAATATAAATATATTTTTATAAGTTATAGTTTCTTATAATTAAGTAATAGGGATATAAATGCATAAGAAGGACGAATAGGCTTTTCCATTCTAAATTTTTTAGAATTTTAAAAATATCATTCCTTAAAAATATGTATGTCCAAAAGCATTCAAATGTATATTTTTTCTTTGTCGTCTAAATATTCTCAGGCAAATGTCACTTATACATTCCTTCGAGAGCAGGATAAATGTTTATATTGATATCATTTCAACAGAATAACGCACTGCTGAAATATTTTATTTATTTTCGGATCGCAATAACCCAAGTAGGCAATTTCCTACAAAGTTTCAGCATTTTCTATCCAAAGATCATAACTCCAGGGCAAGAAAAGAAAGTATGGTTAAATATTTATGACTGGAACTCAAAGAAATTAAGTTGAGGAGTATTGTAAACTGCATGCAAAGTTAGTGCAATATTTCAGTATTGCTTCCAAGTTTGAATAGTAAAGAACTTTCAGAACTATAAATCAGTGCAATAGTTCCTAAGATAGTTCCTAATATCTTCCGCGTTCCTAAGATAGTTCTTAGTTTATGATTAATTTGTCTTCTTACTTAGATTTAGGTAAGATTTGGGAAAAAAGAACACACCCTTTTTTGCAAAACAGAGACTTCGCCTCCTCTGAACTCTCACTTTGACCTCGTGGTTTTGTGGAGAAAGCCACTTTTATTTTACATTCTGCTCGTCAACTGTTAATCACTTTATGTCCACGCCTTCTTTTCATACGCTAATGGGATTTGAGCGTCGACTACACGTGAGGATAATAAATGCCATTACCCTTTCTAAATAACGGAAGTAGGGGGTTATCCGAAAAAAAAATCACTGTTTAGGCCCAACCCATATAAGAAACATATTTGGACTGTTTTGTAAGTTTGTGTCAACCATCAATTACTTATTTATTTATTTTTATTTATTTCAAAGAATTCAAACTACAAATTCCCAGTAACAGCGTGCAAGGTAAAACTAAATGTAAAAATATGCCGATTAAAATATTATAAAATACACTGAAAAGCAAACTAAATGATTTTTAAAAGCACTATCGAATCAATATAAAATACATTAAAATGTAAAATTTTTACAGCAAATGTTTTTTGAAAGCAATTTCAGGTGAATAAAAAATAGCAAGAGCATCAGGGAAGCTGTTGTGTAGCTTACATAAATTATTAATCGCATAATCACAACCGATATTAGTACTAAATTTCCTTTCAACAAATAAACTCATGCTCCTGATAGAATACTGGAAAACATGAAACTCGATCCCACATAAGAGAGGGGAAAATCAATTCTGTTATTGAACAGATTTCTAAAGAAATGTATAGAATATTTACGAATAGATAACGCTCACCAACCACCTAACTCCCTTCGTGAGTAGGGAGGTTTTGTCCACTATTCACTGGCGCTCACAGAGCGTACCTCGCGAATTTTTTTGTGTTGCCTGATATTACAAATGATTGCTTACTGTACTACTAACAAACGGCAAAATTTCATAACTGCATATTTTGCTGTGTGTTCGTAAAATAGTGGCAAAATATCATATTACATTTTTAGCATAGAGCAATTTAAACAATAAGACATAATATTGTTGTGCAATGTAATACTCTAATCATAATGTTCAAAACAATAATAGTTGCGAAATGCTCTGCTTGTTTGTAAGAATAAAAAATCTGATGTGGGCAGCACATGACTTTCCTTATATAATGCAATGAATTTTCTACTTTTACAGTAAAAAAATAGATTATTTTTATAGTAGTTATTTATATGCTTTCAGGTATTGAATTTTCGTCAATGAGTCGTCATTTTCCATGCCCTCATCATCAATAAGTCATCACTGATTTAGCGTCATTTTTATCCATTTGGCCAGTTTTTCGTTAATTTAGCAACATTTAAAAAAGTCGCCAAGTTGGTGACATTCCACCAAATTCGTCGCCAAAGTCTCGCCAAGTGTTATGGACGAAGCAATAAGTTATTCTTGCAGCAGATAAATGACTATTGGAGTTCAAATACAAAAGCATTACTCGAAGTATCTTTTTTCATGAATGGAACGAGCTAGATCCACCAGAATGATGTCACCAAATTTATCGCAAGGTATTACATATGAAAAGTGAACATGTTTTTCAATTGGAAATATTTATTTTTTATTTTATATGACATTTTGATAATTTTTTTTAAAATTGTGCAATATCTCAGGAACGGTTCGTGTTAGCTCTCTAAAATTTATATCAATTGCTTTCTGGTGAAAAATGACATAAGGAATGTCTATTTGCTTAACTTCATTACAGGTTATGATTTTTTGACGATTTTTTCAAAATTTCACTCGAAAATTTAGGGGGGTTCTGAACATTCGATTGCGTATAAAAACAATAGGCTTCCAGTGTTTACAGATTGTGATTTTTGTACAATTTTCGTTCGAATAGGTCGTTTCGTTCGTCAGTTATCGTCTTCACAGGCTCACTGATACACACACACATACTTTCACACACAGACACACACACACACATACGTTCACACACACACACACACATACTTTCATGCGCACACACACATACTTTCACACACACACACATACTTTCACACACACACACACACAGACGCTTGTAACGTGCTCCCGTTGAGAACTCGAATTCGAATTTTCGACCCCGTTACAATACTTTTCTTATACATTATTATATATAAGGAAGGTCACAATAAGCCATATAATTGTCAACATTCCACATTGTCCCAAGTGCACTAACTAAAGTTCAAATCATGCTTCGAATTTAATATCTAAACTTTTAATGTTTTCAGTGATGCATTAATATTATAAATGACTTCAAATATTAATTTACAGACAAGATCAAATGCATTCCATTTGCAGATCATATCTTTCACGAGAAAACACTTATGAATCCAGCAAACTTTTGTTGAACAGCATTTGAAAAACTTTCATCCCAGTTTGAAAAGCACGGTAAACCATTATATAAATCGTAAACGTTATGGAAATATCCTCATAATTTTTGTTCTACTTTCCAGCGTAAAGACTTTAATGAGGAAACTCTAAATATCTGTGCTCCAAACTAACTGTAGGATTATATTAATTCAGATAGACTTTAGGCATTTAAGTAAGATCTTAAAATGTGATGCTTACTTGTGCCTGAAGTGAAATCGAAGATGACTGAATATAGATGATAATTTATCGATGTAATCAAAGGGTATTAGACACTGCATCAAGGTAGAATAATGCAAATTAAAATTAATAGTTGAGAAATCCCTTGATATTCTTCAAATAACTTTGCTGCCCCAACAGGGAAACGAATCACGGATATTTGTACTGACTGGCCGACGGTCTACCGTTGAGCCATTGGGACGGAATTACAAGCTCTTATTGTGGAAGTGGACTCTGCATTCTCCACCGGTTAATGTCAGATTGACATGCAACTAACAGTTTGACTGACTATCGTTTGTTATTTTTACCCAGGGTGAGCCTCTTGGTGCTATTTTTATCCCCCAGATTAGCTTCGTAGTCGTTATTCTCTCGATTTAAAATCAATTTACCCGATCTTTCCATATACCCGAATCCACTGATTCCGTGCAAGTTGTACTAGGGTCACTTTGAGACCTCCGCCATCTTCGCACTAACCTACAGGGTTGATACGTTCGTGTGCCATTGTAAAGATTCTTGATGCCCTAACCGGAAATCGAAACACGGATTTTCGTCCTGGACAGCCGATGCTCTACCGTTGAGCTACTGGAACGGAATTGTAGGCTCCTATCGCCGAAGTGAAATCTGCAGTTATAGAATATGGATCGTGTTCTCAAACGTTGAGACTTACTATTTAGTACACGGATCAAACGTTCGATAAAACACCTGGAAAAATTCGAATGTTTGAAAAATGCTCAGTAGAGGGTAGTGTTTCACGCTAAAACGTCCAAAAAATAAAATGATAGGAAAATATACATCGCAATGAGACATAGATTTTAAATGTGATGTGAGAGTAAGTTGTTCGAAAGGAAGAAAGTGTTAAATTTCAGTATTTGAATATTTGTTACTCCATAGTGGTGCCGCCCATCAAACATTCGATTTGCTAGATAATGTAAGCATAACAAAAAACCATCCCACTCGAATGTATATGGTAAGGCGTATGCAAAATCGCACACCCGACCAACGTCAAGGTCAAGCGGCAACGCCGCCTCCGCGGGAACAACGGCGCCTGCAAGTCAGAGCCCTCACCACACCCAGCAACCACAAAGCGTCCAGCATATCGTCCGAGAAACGAATAATGCCAAAGCCGAAAGGTAAGACAAAGGCCAAAAGGTAACAACACCATCACACTACCACCGTCCAAATCCATCCTCTGACTGGTCTCAACAACTTGCTGAGAAAACAAGATACAACTCGTATAGTAAACTGAAAGAAAGGGTCTCAAACACAGAGCCAATCCTAATGCAGTGAAAACAATGAAAAAAGTCATTTAACAATGACGCACATCATCTCCGAGTAAGTCAACAAGCGTGAAGCAACTGTATAAGTACTTGAAAATTGATACAAAATATATAAATACCAAGAAAAGGACTAGGAACAACAGCAATAACAAAAGTAGGAGTAAATTTTAAACAATGACATCATAATATCTCAATAGTAACAAAAACAAGATATGACAACAAAGTCAACGCCATGTACCATAAAACACAAAGGACACCAATGTGCAAAGCAGCACAAATAGAAAGGATAAATAGTACTTCCACAAATATAATCAATATTAACAAAACAAAAAATCATAGTTAAAAACGAAGTACAGCATCTCATACTCTTTGGCCAGAACATCCACCGTTTCACTTCTCTCATGCTGCGCTGCGTGAACCTTTATTCAGTGAAAGTGAAAAGTTCAAACATTCTCTTGAACAACCTTGCTAATCTTTATCACGATAACAAGACACATCTTAAAATCACAAAGAACTTAACGAGCTGACATGGAGTCACTGTAGATATATGCTTTGCCCAAATCATTGTTTACAACGTAAAGTACAGTATGGTAAACAGCATAGAACTATATAAGATACATTCATTATTCAATCGATATTTACAACTATAAACAATGTTATTCTTATACAATGAAAGCACATCTCACTGTATTAAGCATTTTAGAGCCATCAATGTAGATAAAGTGCAGACTTACACCTTTTAAGCTAAAAAGTGACAGCTTGACGAAATGGGAATAAGATTGGTCATTCACGATGTCACGGTCTAGAGTAAACTTTGAGAGGTGTTGTGGAACCACGCGCATTATTACAGTTAAAAATAGTTTGTTGCGCAAAGATTTTAAATTGTGCTGAGCACACAGGATCCAATGACGTCCAAGAAAATTTAATGACGTCTTGGAGTAAGATGAGAGTTGCGGTTAAGAAAATCGGTCAGTCTTGAGAGCCCGAGAACAAAATGCGCACATTCTTAATTTGTATGTCGTCATATGCGCAGAGCAAGGTAAAAATAATTAAGTCAGTCATGCTCCGAAATGGAAGCCCTCTACAACGGACTGCGGTTTTTTATGTTCCGATTTCGTTTGACTGCACAGCTTTGTTTAGTGCAGTTTTCTGGGTAAATGCCATTTGTTGCACACTATCGTTTATCTTAAATATTTTTATAAATAAAATGAAACATTAGAATATTACCGGTACGTAGGACAGTACAAAAAATATTTAAATTTTCGCAATCTTATATTCTTTGAGTAGATGGAAAACTGTTATCCGTTTCAAACTTAACTACAGGCTGTAAAAATAGTTACCGTGGAAAACATTCACATATGACTTGCGGGGCTATAAAAGATGATAAAAGGAAGAGGATATATGATGAAACGTAGATTTAAAATAACAGAATTAGTTTCAACATGAAATCCATACATCCATACCTAAAAGCACTACTTCAGTGTCGGAATTTATCCTTCGTCATTTAATCACCTGTGATTACAGTGATTTGAAATAAGACCATATGTTTAAAAATTTACCCCCTCCCCATCTTTCATATTTATTGCAAATTACCCTATTTCAATGTCCCAAGAAAACTCCAGTTTTAAAAAGTGGGAGTGGACAAAAGTGGGCGTGGCCATATGCATGTCCGAGTTATTGACAATTATATACTATGAATATATTTTAAATAATACTCATATTCTGCAATTGAACATAATTGTCAGGATTTTCAAATTGTTTACTTTCTTATAGGAAGTGAGGCCACCGTAACTCCTGCCTGTGCTCCCAAAAGTAATGTTACATGGCCTTCATTACAATTATTAATAATTGATATATACACTGCTTTGCAAAAGTTAAGCACGAAACAGTTAATTTGGCTCAATTAACCGATAGATCCCAAATTTCACAGGAATTTAGTCTGAACAGTTAGTTATTCAGTCATACAAACTTTAAAGTACATGTATGGATTCTATTTATCACTAAATTGCTATAACAGCAGGATGTATGGAAATGATAAACATTCTGGATGAAACATAGTGGGGTAACATGATGCTTCATATGCGAAACGTCATTTCTCCCCCCCCCCCCCCTGGATCCTGATACAGCCTTGGCACCTACGACTCATCCTCCTAATTAAGTGATCCAGGGGGACAGGGAACAATGATTGTCACTCCCGCAAAAGGAGCAATTTGCAGTTCTTAGATGATCGTGGCAGGGGTTTGGCGGGAAAACAGCTCTCCCAAAAGCATCCCAAATATTGTCGATAGAATTAATATCTGAGCAATATTCTGGCCACACTATTCATTAAATTCCTTCACTCTATGTGGACATTGTTGCTCTAAGTCCTCTGGACGAGCCGGACGGCCTGGGGCTTTCACTCTATGTGGACATGAGTGTGTGTCCCACATTGAACAAAAAACCGGGTCAACTACAGCTGAATAAAACAGTGTTTCTTAACGGCTGGGCCTCGGCTCGGTTCAGGTCCCTGATATCAATTACACCAGGTCGCGATACCAATTACACCAGGTCGAATGACAATCATTGTTCCCTGCCCCCCTGGATCACTTAATTAGGAGGATGAGTCGTAGGTGCCAAGGCTGTATCAGGATCCAAGGGGGGGGGGGGAAATGACGTTTCGCATATAAAGCATCATGTGACCCCACTATGTTTCATCCAGAATGTTTATCATTTCCATACATCCTGCTGTTGTAGCAATTTAGTGATAAATAGAATCCATACATGTACTTTAAAGTTTGTATGACTGAATAACTAACTGCTCAGACAAAATTCCTGTGAAATTTGGGATCTATCGGTTAATTGAGCCAAATTAACTGTTTCGTGCTTAACTTTTGCAAAGCACTGTATATATCAATTATTAAAAATTGTAAAGAAGGCCATGTAACATTACTTTTGGGAGCACTGGCAGGCTCTTTGAATGTGACGTACTTTTCTAAGCATTTCTCTTGAGTAATTATTTTATAGTGGAACTATTCTAAGGAGAATAATGTTCGTGAATGAATCGAAAAACTCAGAGACAGAACACCTAATTAACATGTGTGTAGCAAATGTTAGCGACCAAGCTAAAAAAGTAATTAAGACTTTAAATTTTAATACGAATAACAGACTGCTCAGCGAACTTGTATGGTGAAATACAATGGATAAATATTTTTCTCAATACCGTTTTTTTTCCAACCAACATAAGACCAATATAATAATACAACAATCAATTTTACACTCAATAATATTATAAAGATTTGGTGATCAGAATGGGATATGTTAAGGGGAATGAGCACAATTTAATTTAATAATGTTGGCTTGAGGAAATTAAAATATGCTAAAATATTTTATTAGTTTAGTGACTGATAACTTATACAATATTATATTTGTCTAGATGCGACACTGTATGCATAACGATACGCGTTATGATTATGCCCCGATTAATTATTAATACTTATGTAACATTAATGTATCAACTTAAAAAAATTGGAAAGGTACTTAAAATAAAATTTGTTGGGACAGAGCCATTGTCTTATATAAAAAAGTATTTACCTGACAGCGGTCTCCCAAATGTTGAGAAACACTGAGATAAAGATCAAAATTCTCGTCGAGATACCTTTGTGCTGTCATCGTGCCAGCTGATAAAACAAGAAAGTCAGTTCAGCCTCCCAGTGAGAAGACAGCCTACACCATCACACCAGCACGTTCAAAAACATTGTATTCAACTGTCTTATTAGACTTGTTCTTCTTTCTTTCTTTCAATCCAGACCGTCGGATCTAGTTGAAGGTGTAATGCATCTGCTTGTACAGCCTAGACAATGCCACCTAATGTACACCGAAACTCAGAGGTGGCGTCATGCACAAGGACCATAGGATCCATTTCCTACCATTAACTTTCAGATCCACAAATTTAACATGCCAGTGTTTATAGAGTCCGGTTGCATTTTCCATGTCCTCTCCAAAGTAGCACTCGTCCACTGTCCGAATGCAGGAAAAATTTCGATTCGTCTGTGAAGAGAACATTTGCTTATTGTGTCTGGGTCCAAATCACTTGATCACCACACAATTTACTTACTGCATAGGCCGTTCAAATCATCCGAAAGTTTAGAGTAGTCGAAAGGGCGACCAGCAAAGATTTATTATTTTCAATACATTACAAATGAAGAGTATACTAACATATTCAAGCAGCTATTACAAAGAACTAAGTGTTAATAGTCAAAAATTACATAAATAAGAAACAAAGAAAGATGAAACAAAAGTAGTTGATGAATATCCAAATTATAATAAACAAACATAAATACCAAATAATCAAACAAAATATCAACAAACCAAACAAAATTAATTAATGAAAACTAAAGTATAATAGATAAAATTTAAATACAAAACATATGAACAAAACGTCAATAACCAAAACAAAAGTAATTAATAAGATTTATATCACTTACAATACAACTATAAATGTTTTCTTTTGGCCCTGGAGCTCTATTGGACACAATCTGTTTGTATCCATCCATAGAAACATCTAATATGCAACTTTCGACTCACAATACTGGTCGATATTGACCCTGCTGTGGTAGCAGTAGCAACAGCCCGTAGAATAAGTGCTGTTGCTCGCCGATTACATCCAGCCAGTAAAACTATGTGCTTGTCATTGCAAGGTATTGCGAACCTAGGAACGGTTCCGCTCGTTTCGAATTGTGCCCACAAATGAGAAAAGATGGAATGATGCCCACAAATAAAAGTCGCAACCTGCGTTATGGATTATCTAGTTTAGTTGTGAATCATAAATACGTATTCACTAGGCGATACTAAAGCAGATAGCTATTCAAACTTTCTACAAAAAAATATTCTACTTCTTCGACCCAGACCGTCCGACTTACCCGAAGGTATCTTTTTGAACGACCAGTTAGTGCAAACCAATTTAGTGGGGACGACACCCACAGAGACCGTTCCCACCTTCCCTTACCAGCAACCTCTCCGAAGGAGTTACTGACCCACATATTTAAACGTGTCCATATTCCGGGTGAACACGGAGACAGTTAACGGGAAATCCAACTCGGGTCATCCAAGTGGATTCCCGGCTAACTCACTTGCTATCGCATTTCGCAAAAAATGTTCTTGATGTAATGAAAGTCTTAGATATGGAAACATCGTTTTCACCGAATATTGAAGATGATGTCAATCTTTTTTCGGTATTTACAGTTTTTACTCGAGGACCACACCAAGTTTCGCACAATAAAATCCGCACATACACTCGCTATCTGAGTGGCTCTGTTTGCTTCAATATGAGCAGGATTCTGCAATATCTGTAAGGTGTGTATTTTCAAGATAATTTGATATTAGTGAATAGTGTGATGCATTTTGTCCGGTTGACATTATTTTATAAGCAAATTTGATACATCTGAGTTCTGTATGCATACATGTATGCATATCAGCATGTATATATGTGTAGTATGTATAAGCATGCATGTATTTATGCTATGCATATAAGCATGTATGCATTTATGTATTCATATATACATAGATACATGCACGTATATATGCATATATACAATACATGAATATATGTATTCTATACATAAATACTTGCACGTATACATGAATATATGTATATACATGATATATATGTAATACATGAATATATGTAATACATGAATATATGTACTCATATAGAAGTACATGTATGTTTGAAAATGTTGAAGTATGTTAGTGCTCGCGGACAGAAGAACGTTGAGGACCTATATTGTAGAGAAGTGTTTTTCAAACTGTTTTTGATCGCAGAACACATTTGTAATTCAATTTGATGGTGGAACTCCAAAATGAGAAAATTTCTATGTGGTACAAATTATGCATTCAAAAATTTACTTTTTTTTTTAATTTTTAAGAAAATTAACACGAAATTATCACACGGCCGCTCACTTTGCTGCTCATGCCCTCAGGTAAGTCGGGCAGCCTGGGTTTTCCACGAAATTATCACGATGTGGAACCCCTGGGGATAATTTCGCGGAACCCCATGGTTGAACACCACAACCTTCTGATGTTAATTTTATATTCCAGGTTTGTTTTCTGCGCGGTTTTGTCCTCTTGATTTGAAATCGGCGCTGAATATACCAGAAACCACTGAATTTATGCTAATCGTACTAAGGTCAATTTCAGCCCTATGACATCATTGCAGAAACCTACAGGATTATTTTATTCAGGTGCCATTTTAAGGAACCTTGCTGCCCCAACTGGGAATCGAACAACGGCACCTTCGTACTGGTCAGCCGAAGCTCTACCGTTGGGTCAGTAAACTCTGCAAGTTGAGATTTAGATATATTTATGTGACAATGATAAATACAATATTTTAAAATAGTTTGAAGTACTTCAGATGCTAAATGCTCTCAAACATGCTAACTTTACTTAAGTACTTTTTACTTTTACGAGTTGGCGTTTTCGTGTTATGTATTTTGCATAATATTTTTTCTTTATCAAACTTTTCTAGATCCTTTTTATAGCACTGAGTAAAACAGCTCATGTAATGCGTAGTTCCTTATGTTCGCAAAGTTTTTATTGTTCCTTTTTACGATTGTTCGTCTTTTAAAAAATGCCACGTGGTCTAGATGTTGACCGTTTTTCGTTCGTATTGGAAATGGATTGTTTAGTACTGAATCGGCCAATGATTGACATAAAACCAATATGGATCTTTCTCAAATAAAAGCAGATACGGCTAGAAAATAAATTTGAAGATATATGTTTGGGGGTTTTATTGTGAAGATTGTTAAACGGAGTTTGATTTTTGCATAAAATATTCGCTCGAATTTGCTTGCATGATATATATTTTATTGTCCTTAATATCTTAATAAAAGAAGATCTCTTATTGTTTACCTTCTTTTGTTCAGATGTGAAATCATGAAATTAAACTGAGTAGAAGCAGAACACGCTGGGGAAAACTAATATAAATTTAATAAATATTTGCAATTAAAACTCAAATGTGTTCTAGAAATATCTCGAAATATTTTACTAGTTTCAAATAGACACCTTTCGTTTAAAACAAAAATTATAACAATTGGTCTAGAAGATTAAAATAAATTACTGAAGATAGAAACGTCATCAGAACTTGTATATAGATAAAAACATGTTTTAACCTTTTCACGATTAGCGCCGGTTATATCTGGCATCCACTAAATGTGTCGCCTGCTATATTCGGCATCCACCGAATGCTTCACCCTGTCTAGCGCCGGTTATATCCAACATCCACTAAATTCCTCACCCTGGCTAAAGCTGGCTTTATCCGGCATCCACCGTGTCACATTGGCTAGTGACATTTTCAGAAACGATACGTAAATTGGACAGACACCACGGATTTAACTAGCGCACAAGAAAAAGTCCCTGACATGAGTAAAGTATATTTGTTTCTACCTTTCTGTGGAGTATCATAGTTTGTAAAGTAATTAACGTGTACGATGTTCACTAATGGCAAGCGACCCATTTATTGGTGGCGTACTGCTGGCTAATTCCGCCCTTGCGAAGAGGTTAAACAATGAATTTCATTCATTCTTCTTGATATTTTTTATTTTAGATAAGAAAACATGCAATGTCTTCAGAACGGCACATGTTTTCGACTTATCTTCGATAGCATTTCCTTTTAAATACAAAATTACATATAAAACAAGACATTTTTTAAAAGGCCTTTGTATTGTGGTAAATGATGGGTACAATTCAATTTTCTTTACCATTTAATTTATATCAACTGCATAAAATACAAGACTACTGGCGAATTCTTGATCATCAAATTGCAAAACTATCACAAAAATTATCTTCTCTCGTGAATGGAACGATCTAGTTGCATTAAAATGATGTTATACTATATATGGAAAATAATTATATTGCATAATATTGCATATGGAAATAAACAGATTTGATAGTTTTTAACTTTATACATTTTTCTGATACATTTGTTTGAAAAACATGCAGTATCTCAAGAACTGTTCATGCCAGCGTCTTGAAATTTATATCAATCATTTTTTTGTGACAAATGAAATGTGAAATGATTTTTTACTTAACATCATTCGTCTAATTTTTTTTATGATTTTTCAAAAATGTATTCGAAAATCTCGCTATATCTCGAGAACGATTCAAGCTAGCGGTGTAAAGTTTGTATCATTTGTTTCAAATGAAAAATTAAGCTTAAAACTATTTTTAAAACTTATTACTTTCCTTATATACAAAAATGTATAAGGAAAGTATTGTGAAGGTGTCGAAAATTCGAATTCGAGTTTTTGACGGAAGGACACGTTTCAAGCATCCTTGATTGCGAATCGAACATTTTTGAAGTGATGTCTGTGTGTGTGTGTGTGTGTGTCAGTAAGTCGGTGGAGACGATAACTGTCGAACTAATGGACCGATTCGAACGAAATTTGGTACAAAAATTACAATCCATAAACACTGGAAGCTTATTGTTTTTATACACAATCGAATGTTCAGAATCCCCTAAAATTTTTGAGTGAAATTTTGAAGAAATCGTCAAATAATTAAAACCTCTAATAATGTTACGTAAATAGACATTTCTTATGTAATTTTTCATTAGAAAACGATTGACATAAATTTTAGAACGCTAACATGAACCGTTCTCGAGATATTGCACATTTTTCAAAAAAATTATCAAAAAGTCATATAAAATAAAAAAAAATCCTATAGAAAAACATGTTCACTTTTCATATCTGATACCATGCGATAAATTTGGTAACATCATTCTCGAGATCTAGATCGTTCCATTGATAAAAAAATATACTTTGAGTAATACTTTTGTATTTGAACGCCAATAGTCATTTATCTACTGTAAGAATAACTTATTTCTCTGTTCATTACGCTTGGCGAGATTTTGGCGACGAATTTGGTGGAATGTCGCCAACTTGGCGACTTTATTTAAATGTTGATAAATAAACGAAAAACTCGCCAAATGGATAAAAATGACGCTAAATCAATGAAAATGACGACTCATTGACGAAAACTCAATATCTTGGAAAGAATATAAATATCTACTATAAAAACAATCTATTTCTTTTACTGTAAAAGTAATAAATTCATTGCATTATATAAGGAAATTCATGTGCTGCCCACATCAGATTTTTTTATAAATATTGAAAGTGTTGATTTCTTCCGAAAGTTCATTCCACAGCTGGGGAGGCTTGCGAACATTCCATTGAGTTTAAAATCAAAAGCGTTTCAGCATTTACCGATTGAAATAATCGTACTAAATTATATTCAGAACGCAAAATTCGTTCTTGTGATACCGTATCCGAGATTCACGAACACATACAAACAAATTAACATACATGAACACACACCAACATGCATACACACACAAACATCACCTCAAAAATGTTCGATTCAAGTTCAGCTATATTTAAAACGTGCTCTATCGTCAAAAACTGGAATTCGAAATTTTGACCAATACTTTTCCTATTAGTATCCTTCTATAAATATATAATGTTACGACGTATCCTCTGAAATCGTGAATGTATTCCCACGGTATAAAAATGTGTCCGATCTTTTGGATAACTAACACTTTTATTTAAAAGCACCAATAAGAGTAAACAGGACAACTTACAGCTAAGACACTATAGCTATCTTACAAGATTATAAAAAATTGCCAGATACAATAAAACAGCCATTAAATGCTAAACTACTACACAAATGAGCTTAATCTGTTCTCAAAACACTGAAGTATCTCACAATTCAAGTTGACTCGCTTTACGTCAATAGCATCCTAATGAGCGATGATTCCTTGTATACTCTCCATAAGGAATCGGTCAAAAGAGGGCGTATCTCCGAAAATAATGGATAATTCTAGAAAGTTCAGAGCTTTCGGAAACTTTCCGAAAGTCGCCAAGTTGGCGATATTTCACCAAACTGGTGCAAAGATCGGGAAACTGTTGCTAGTGTAAGACAACCCTACCTACACATAATAGTAATAGTTGCCTAAAAATATGTTTTTTCCTAACTGAAGGGCTATATGCCAAGAATCATTTCACGCATTCGTAACAGTATGTAGGGAAAGTAATAATTTTCCTTTTCATTTGGTATCTGAACGTTTTCTAAAAATGCAACGGAACGCAAAGAAAAAAAAATTAAATATACCTAGAACGATTTAACCCGGAGTAACGAGGTTCATCGTATTCATTTTATCGTCAAAAATTACGTATAAGCATTTAATCAATATATTTAAATATATTTGATTTTTTTATTCAAAATTTCTTTGAATTTTGGGGACTATTTTGTAAAAAAGACAGATTCTGTTGTTTCAGATTAGAACAACAATCTAATCAGTACTAGGGAAACCCAAAAGTGATTTACCTACCAAATTTTGTAAAATTTCATCGAATAGTTTTTCAGCTATTATAGATACATTGCACACATACACACACAGAGATTGCGCTAAAGATGCCAGATTCGTGTGCTAGAGTGCTTGAAACGTCTAGAACCGTCGAAAACTTCAGTTCCTATTTACCATATTATTCCAATATTTTCTTTCACATTTCATATACATATATTGTAGAAGTAATAAGCCAAATACGATTACATTGAATTATGCTTTAATTTACTACTCCCATAATTAGAAGCAGCTTTCTAGGAGAGATGGTACAGCAATATAGAGACACTTTCATTTAATGAAATCGTATTTTATGTATAATATACTTATGCAATATTTCTGGTTTATATGTAAAAAAAATAATTCTTTTGATTTTGATTCTTCAGTGGTTTTATTGAATGATTGTACAGTGTACGGAACTGCTAATCTAAATCAATCAGACAAGTTCTTAATATTGGTGTGACAGACAAACGATCACTTCGGAATTAAATTGCATAGATTCTATATCAATCACAGCGTAGCCCGGATCTCGAAATGGAAAGTGTGTTTCGGCCGAAATTGGGGGCAGACTACAGGGCTGATTCTTTTGGAACATATGTAGATAGAGAACTAAAGTATTATTTCGAGCAACGGGGGAGAGGAATTATTTCCCCCAACCCCTCATAAGCTATTGATGGCAATTGTTTTCAACCAATGATTTGTGTACCTTCTAGGTCAGTGATTCCCAACCTTTTTAGTTTGGAGGAATCCTTAAAGTATTTCATAAAATCTCGCAAAAAGCCTATAATTTAAATTTTCATTTGTTTGGCCTATTGTTATTTTAATATTAATATTTTTCTCATTTTATGGCAATCTCAGCGTTGTTTTCAGTAGAAAACGTCCCATACTAAAGCACAAATCCCGTCGTAACGTTCTTGCTGAGTTCGAAATCTGAACATCTAAAGTACTCGGCCGATTATTTATAATCATGAAAATTGGGAACATACTTCACATCAGACAAAGTGTACTACGTAGGTAACACTTGCAGGTAAAAGTAAGGAGTTAGAACTTCATATAAATAAAACGCCAATATTGATTAAGACAATAATTTAGGTGGCGCTGGGGTAAGATAAGTAGTCCTGTATTGTATGCATTTCTATGGCGTAAAATTTAAAATATTTATTTAAACTCTCAATATTGTAAAAATAAATTATTAACGCAATGCAAATTAGAACAGAAACAATAAAGAATATTCCTACGTATTCAACATCGTTTTACATTACAATTTATTTTTACATTTATATACTTTGTACTCTATCCTACAACTATGAAAACATACTGGTTAATAATACTCATAATTTGTGTACGCTTAATTTAAAAATAATCAAAAATAACATACACTAAATATTACATCTTTCTGCTATGCCAAATAACTACAGCGACTGCTTTACTAACACTAACTACACAAGCGTTTCATCCATCGGAGTTTTATCTTTTTTTTTCTAACTCCATGTCCCACTCATTTCATTAGGGGATAACATTGATAACAAGATATCTGAAGCTTCTCATCTAGTGTAAATTGTGATTAATATCAATACAGTTTCCCTGGTCTGGCATTTTCTTTCGTTTTTCTCCTTTCAAAATGTTTATCTAGCACTCTTGTGAGAGTAGTTGGCGGTAACATTACTACTAACTGAATTCCCTGACGCTACAAAAATTGGCCACTTTAAAAAAATTTCTCTTCCCAAGTGGAACTATGGCTGCTTCAACACGGAACTATCAAACAAATACTTGAAAAGTTGAACTTTCAGAACGTTTATTAATAGATCACGTTAAAAACTTAATAATTTTAAATTTTTTCATCAATTACTATAAGAATGGTAGTTGCAATTTTTTTTTCTGCAAACTTTTGCTCAGCCCCTGATACACCCTGTTTGAGAATCACTGTTCTATGTGTTTTCAGATCTGCTTCCGGTTGGAGAGTGTACTAATAATTGGTAATGGCTGGTGTTTCTTTTAATATAATATTTTAGAAAAATGGGTTCCTGAAATGACGTGTGATAAGCTGAAAAAAGCAGTGAACCACTATTATTATGTAATATCTCATACTATAAAACAGAATTTGCAGAAAATATTCGAAGCCAAGATTGTGACAGAAAGGCATTCCGAAATATGTCTTTCTGTATGTAGGTTGTTAAAGAATCTTGCTGCCCCAACCGGGAATCGAACACCGATTTTCGAACTGGTTATCCGGCAATCTACTGTTGAGGTACTGTAACGGAATTGCAAATTTTATCGTTGAAATGGACTCTGAAAGGTGTGCATCTCTACTAGTTCTGAACATGATAATTCAGGAATTTCCTGCTATTCATATGTTACATTAATATTTCACGCAAATGTAACATTGTAGATAGTGAAGAGGACAGAGATTAAAGAGAGGGTCCCTGAAGGAACTACACAAATTGTGCGAGGTTCCCTATATTTTCGGGATTCTCGGGAAGCGGATTCTCGCCCCTTTGCCGTTCAAGATAGGATGCTCTAAGATTTCACAGGGCGCCGAGATTTGGTCAAAAACGAAGCTGACCTGTTTTCCGCCCCGGTGGTACGTGTTCTTTGGAAGCGTAGGAAGACGGTTTCGTGGGAAGCCAGCGTGGGAAGATGTTAATTTTGGCCATCTCATCTATATCAAAGGTGATACCAAGGGGCGTATTTGTAACCCTATGCTGTCCAATTGGAAAGCGGGAGCGCCAAAATAGAGGCGGACACAATTTTAGTGTTGAAAGAGACCGTTCAATATTGACTAAACTATCGAGGACTTGATTTCGAACAGCCAGAGAGTGCACACCTGAAATTTTGATGTCTGCTACCCCTGGGGTCCGCCAAGACGCCGGACTATTCCATAAGATGACTGAGGTAGGCCGATGCATGTTTCAGGCCCACAGTTTGGAATCCTCAGATCTCTCTCAGCACTAAGTAATGATGTTTTATCAAAGAATCAGCGGGAATTTTGCAGAGTAATGTGAAGGTAGTCTATATAAGGTATATAAAAGATTGATTTGTAGTAAAGGCTAATAGGACAATTTTAAGATATTTCTTAACATGAAATTATTGTTTGGTAATTTTTCAAAAGGATAATTATGAGCGAATTTGATTGTTTACATTCACAGCTAAGCATATATGAGTTTATATTGTATATAAATAAGTTAAAGTTTTTTATTTTAGTTGTTATATTAAATGCTGCATATATATTGTGTCCTCATTGTATATATTATGTCCTCATGTTGTATATACTGTGTCCATCGAGTCCTCATTGTCTTCATTTTAGAATAACTTTAATGTTCTCAGATTTAGCATACGATACGACCAATTTGTAATTGTTCGGGGAATGAATATTATTATTGAATTTTGCGTCCTGACCGGACGTGTGGCAAGATCTACGCTACATCATGATATTCACGAACTTCATGATATTCAGTATAACTCAAGAAAGTAAGGAAGCATCGCTGTAAAATTTTATGTGTGACTATATTATGTAAAAGGGAACCGCACCAAGACAGGGTGGGTGGATTCGCTAGATTGGAACTTGAATGATTCGAAATTTGATAACTTTATATGGTTAAATATTATATAATTCATAACAATGGTGGTAGTACAGCCTGTATGGGGAAGTTAGTCATATTAACCCCAATTCGCATGCGGGAAATGGTTAGTGATCATTGAATGGGACACCTATACACTTAATGAAAGACTTGAATATAAAAAAAAATGTTTTAAATTTATGAATAAAAAGAAAGATCAATAAAGAAGTTTCATAATCATGCATAAGCATTGATTATGAAACACTTTCCAACTGAAATGCAATTTCATTTAAAAATCTTTAAAATGGGATACATTCAGTGGTGATATCTTTTACATTATCACAGTATTACAGTAATTTATTATACTTAAATATTTAAAACTGTATCGAAATATAAATCATCTGATTCTCTATGCAAAATCCATGGATATTTCATTCATATAACTTGCATTCCAGACACCAGAGCTAAATTTTGTGTTGTTGTTGTTGAAACCCAGACCGTCCGACCTACCAGAAAGGTGTAAGGTAACTTCTTGGACGGTCGGGAAGTGCCACCCAATTTAGACCGGAACCCAGTGGGGGAGGCATCCACAGGGACCGTACCCTCCTTCCCCTACCACCAACCTCTTCGGACTCACATGTTTAACGTGATCGTACTCCGCATGAACACGGCGGCAGTTTTGGCAGTGGCTGGAATCGAACCCGGGCCTACCGAGTGCAACTCCAGCGCGCTAACCAATGGGCTACCGCGCCCTGCTAAATTTTGTGTGAAAAAATTTCAGCAATTCTTATGTAACTCACCTTACCATCACTTGAGACATTTGCATTCTGCATAAGTAAAAATTAGGCTTCGTTGAAGAAATAATAAAAGTTTAGGGATCATTTAAAATCACAACTATTGTAATTGCGTAGGCACGGAATTTAGATACACAGACAATGCAGATACACAGATAATATTCGTGTGTCCGTATGTATGTATAAAAAGTATTGGAATCGTGTCGAAGATCGGAACTCGAATTTTCGAAGGATCTACACGTTTTGGGACTTCCAGAACACGATAAACTATTTTTAGGAAGACGTCTGTGTGTGTAAGGGTGTATCTGTGTGTCTGTGAGGATATTGCATCCACTCTAACTGAAAAACTAATGGACCGAATTTAATAAAATTTGGTAGGTAGGTTTTTTGTGGGAAACCCTGATGCTCATTTGATTTTAGTACGATTCGTAATAAAAGAATCTGCCTTCTTTGCGAAACGGCCGGCAGAAATTGCCTTTATCCACTCTAGCTAAAAACTAATGGACCAAATTTAACAAAATTTGGTGTATAATATTTCAATAACCTACAAGAGATTTATATACCAAAGTTATCAAAATTTGTTATATAAATCACTTGTAGGTCATTCTAGTACGATTCGGGAAATAGGAACGGGCTGTTTTTGCGAAATGGCCCTCAAAAATCGTTAAATATAAAAATAAAAGACTACGAGTGCTCAATTATATCAATTAAATTCCTATTTTATACGTGATTTTTGACAACAAAAAAGAATAAGACTAACCCCATTACTCTAGGACTAGCCGTTCTAGAGATATTTTAGTTTTTTTTGCGTTTTCGCTACGCCACTTTTGACAATAAGTGCATCTATCAAATGAGAACCAAATTTAAGTTTAACGTGCAAATTCAATGTCATTTAAAATACTTATGGATGTTATTTTTTCAGATAAACTCAAATTATTATTGAAGAAATAAAGAGAACGTGAATATGAGTCTGCAGAGAAAGACATGTGCTGTCCACATCAGAATTTTTAACCATATTACAACAACGATTTATAGAAGTGAACAGGGATTATTTGCAGGCCATTTCGAAAAAAATGTAGGATCTATATTTAAAGATCCACCAAATTGTTGTAGAATAAAATGTTCTACAAATTTAATCTGTGTTCCAAATTTTAATTCTCTAGGACGTAGGAAAGTGCATTTAAAACGTCATTAAATAAGTATATCACGAAAAGTTATATAAAATTTTTAAAAAATTTGAAGAATTGTTATCTACCAAATTTATTTTAAAATGTGAAACTACACTCATACACAAATTAATTGAGCTCTTGGAAAGATATCTATTATATAATATATTTATTTTTTCTTTCTGGAGGATATCGCAAAAGTCAGAATTTAATTGAATTCGTTTTTCGCCCTATATTAAATAATTTTTAATTAAAAAACTACCTAACATATTTTACTGAAATTTTTTTTTACATATTTTATGAGATAATGTGAATATTTTCTAAAAATTTCGAAGCAATTTGTGAATTTATATTGTGCTTAAAAATTGTTTGAAAAATTTGGTCCCATAGGGTTCAATGTATTTCATTTTTTCAACCCGGGTTCAATAAAAAACTAATTGGGTGATATGGGTATATAAATAAATCATAGGTCCCACAGACCGTCTGAAAAGCATACTAAAATTTTATTTTGATAAAGTCATTTTTACGGCAGTTATCGTGCTGACAGACAGACAGAATGAATGAACAAAGTCATAAACATTTTTCAACTATATTGTAAAGTGTTAATATAAACAAAGTCATAAACACTTTTCAACACTATGTTGTAATGTGTTAATATCAACAAAGTCATAAACACTTTTCAACTATGTTGTAAAGTGTTAAAAATGGTGTAAATATCTGAATCAGAATATGAATATACACGAAATTCAAGTGGAACCGCAAGATTCTAAATATTTTGTTAATGACTAGTATAATTACTCTATAAGCTGACAGTTTAAACATTTTTTCATATTTGAATACAATTATCTTCATCTTTAAAATATCGTTAAACATTGTCACACTTAGAGTAAGGGATTATATTCTATTTACAAATCCTGCGGGGTAAAATCCACGGAATTTTGCAAACTTCAATTGGATAGGAATTCGTGATCTTTCGCCCCAAGTTGAAGTACAAAGTAAACTGTCAGCGAATAACTCAGGAAAGTTATTGGGAAAATTTCCGTAAACTCTCTCTGCCAGCAGTTAGAAGTGGAGTGGATTTTCGAGGAGAACTGCATCAATAAGGAATTTGTTGATCCAGGTACAGTTTCCCGACATACACATTACTTATAGTTTCGCTATATTTGAATCTCTTGCGAAATTGAGGAGAATTCACGCTTTGAAGAAGGTGCCTCAAACTAGTTTTGTGCTGCATAAAGTTTCTTTGGATGACTCGGTTGATTTTGAAATCTATCCATATTATTAAATGACAGTTACGCGTGTTTGCATGTCCAGCTACCTTCCAAGAATTTGTTAAAAAAAACTTCTTGTTTCAGACTGTTCTGCGGGGTTATGGCGCATGTCCGGCTTTGACTGAAGTCCATACTGCGTCGCGATTTCTTTATTTCTTTCTTTCTTTCTTTTTTTTTAACGCAGCTATCGCTCCGTAGAGAAGGCCGAAATTTTCGAGATTTTGACAAATTAGGTTGATTTTTAAATATTTGTAAAAAAGAAAAAACTCTCTTTCTAGGCTGTTCTGAAGGTTTAACACGTTTGCCCGGCTATGTGTGAAGTCCTTACACGACCGAGGAAGTCGCAATTTCTTTCTTTATTTTTTTAACGCAGCTATCGTTCTGGAGAGAAGCCCTAGACTTTTGAAATTTCAGAAAATTGAATGGGAATTTGAAAAAGAAAAGGCTCATTCAAGGCTGTTTTGAGGGTTAAGGACATAAATCCGGTATCGTTTGAAGCCTTTACTTAGTCCAGAAAGCTGCGCCTTTCTTAACTCATCCATGAATCCGGAGAGTAATTTAAAGCATTCGAAAAATTTGATAAATGTTTTAATATTTGTAGAAAAACAAACCTTGTTTTAAGGTAAGAAAGTGGAGCCGGGGAAATCGCTATCTCCAAATACAAAATTAAAGTTAGAACTTTGGTTTTTGGTTTAAACGGGACACAGGTACATTGGAAGACCTTTTAAAATTCGAAATTTTGATAAATTCCATAGGTTTTATTTTACTGATTTTTAAAATTCGCAAAAACCAGTGAAAAATAAGTTCAGAAAGAAGGTTTTAAATCTCAGACGACAAGTCTCCCCGGTGTAAATGCGGATCTGAAATTATCTCTTTCTCCAGAGGGCTGAATGCCAGGGTAATTGGAATAAAATTCTGAAATTTAAATCAGTGAGTTAACACATAGAGATTTCATATTTTAATATAAGATTGAAACGTTATATTAAGCATTCTCTGAAAAAATCAGGGTGTTTCCATAAAAAAACTTCGACTTTTACGTTTATTCTTCATATTGATCAAAATTAAAATTTCGCAAGAAAAAAAGTTTTCGAAGAACGGTCTTCAAAACTGTTTGTTCAGCGTGAAGTTTCAAATTTTAACTCTGGGATATTTCTATTACATTTGCTGTCACTTATTTACAATTGAATTAAATATTCAATAATTTTTATACGGAAAGTCGCTGAGAAAGGGTGAATCCTCTCTGCTTCTGAATTGGGGAAATACGCTTTTCTATTACAGAAATTTAAATTTTATATTTATGTTTGCTATTTTTACACTTGGTAGATGGAAGACAACTTGGTAGAAGAAGGGGGTGGTGTGTGAAAGCCGGGTCCTTTTTTTAAAAAGTTAAAAGACGATTGCTGAGATTTTGATTACGTTTTCACGTTGTATTTCTATTCTGGCAATGGATCAACTCGATCTGCTTACGTTAAATTTGGACCCAATTTTGCTGTTTTACGACTTTTTGCATCCGTGCATAAAAGGGCTGGGAAGCAATAGTGAAGAGGTAGGCAAAGTAAGGGAGGTGTGAACGGGGAAGGGAGGGGGTGACTTTACAAGCAATTTTCACGTTCTCTTTTTTAATCAGCAATGGACCTTTACAACCTGATCACAATAAATTTCAATCCGCATTTGCTGCTATACGAATTTTATGGACACGCAGCGACGGCAGAATACTCAAATAACTAATTGCTATAATAACTGGTTGCTACATTGAGTATATAATTGTTAGAAAATATCTATATTATATATTTAATTTCTTGGAACCTTTCTGCTTACAGTGTGTTCTAAACATCTACTGTGCCGAGTTTCTCGTCTCCTGTTCTCCCGTTATAGTGAGACAAACACAAACGCACCCACAGGCAGATTTTCAATTTTATTAACTTTTCAAACATAGTTGAAAAGTGTTTATGACTTTGTTCATTCATTCTGTCTGTCTGTTTGTCTGTTAGTCTGCCTGTCCGTTCGCACAATAACTGCTGTAAAAATGACTTTATCCAAATGAAATTTTAGTATGTTGTTGATACGGTCTGTAGGACATATGGGAATGTAAATTAATAATATCCCCTAATTAGTTTCGGATTGAACCCAGGAATATAAAAAAATTTTCAGCAAAATATGTTCGGTAATTTTTTAAATAAAAATAAAAATAATAATTACACTCATATGGTATGAAAAGATCACGTGATCCACTTCAAAATAAAATATGCCATCCATCGTTATTTCCCAGTGTAAAAATCGTAATTTTTAAAGTTCTTTTAAATGAATATTTATTGTTACATCCGTCCTAAAGTGGCTATATTTTTGCGTATTTTCTGTGCATCTATATTCTGCGCCAACGTAATTACAATATTTTTTAGTTTAAATGATCATCAAACTTTGATTATTTCTATATAACGAAGCCCATGTTTAGTATAACTTTTAAAGAAATAATTTACAAACGCAAGCTTAACAAATATATATATATATTACATTCTGATACTGGTTTGTTATAAGCCTGAGTAATATACATATAGAAGTTATAGTTTGTTATAGTTAAGTAATAGGAATACAAATGCATAAGAAGGACAAATAGGGTTTTCCATTCCAAATTCTTTAGAATTTTAAAAATATCGTTCCGTAAAAATATGTATGTCCAAAAGCATTCAAATGTATATTTTTTCTTTGACGTCTGAATATTCTCTTGCGAAAGCCTCTTATACATTTCTTCAAGAGTAGGATAAATGTTTATATTGATATCATTTCAACAAAATAACGCACTGCTGAAATATTTTATTTATTTTCGGATCGCAATAATCTCAAGCAAGCAATTTCCTAAGAAGTTTCAGCATTTTCCATGCAAAGATCATGACTCCAGGGCAAGAAAAGAAAGTATGGTCAAATATTTATAACTGGAATTCAAAGAAATTAAGTTGAGGAGTATTGTAAACTACTTGCAAAGTTAGTGGAATATTTCAGTATTGTTTCCAAGTTTGAATAGTAAGGCACTTTGAGGAGAAATTAAAATCAGTACAATAGTTCCTAAAATAGTTCCTAATGTCTTCCGCGTTCCTAAGATAGTTCTTAGTTTATGATTAATTTGTCTTCTTAATTAGATTTGGGCAAAAAGCAAGATTTGGGAAAAAATAACTTGCGCTTATTTGCAGAACTATGAGACTTCGCCTCCTCTGAACTCTCACTTTGACCTCGCGGTTTTGTGGAGAAAGCTACTTTTATTTTACATTCTGCTCGTCAACTGTTAATCACTTTATGTCCACGCCTTCTTTTCATACGCTAATGGGATTTGAACGTCGACCCCACGTGAGGATAATACATGCCATTACCCTTTCTAAATAGCGGAAGTACGGGGTTATCAGGAAAAAAAACATTACTGTTCAGGCCCAACCCATCTAAGAAACATATTTGGGCTGTTTTGTAAGTTTGTATCAACCATCAATTACTTATTTATTTATTTTTATTTATTTCAAGGAATTCAAGCTACAAATTCCCAAAAACAGCGTGCAAGATAATATTAAATACAAAAATATGCCGATTAAAATTTTATAAAATACATTGAAAAGAAAACTATTGACGACAAATGATTTTTAAGAGCACTAGAGAATCAATATAAAATACATTAAAATATAAAATTTTTACTGCAAATATTTTGTAAAAGCAATTTCAGATGAATAAGAAACATCAAGAACATCAGGGAAGCTTTTGTGTAGTTTACAGAAATTATTAATCGCATAATAACAACCGATATTAGTACTAAATTTCCTTTCAACAAATAAACTCATGCTCCTGGTAGAATATTGTTAAACATGAAACTCGATCCCTCACAAGACAGGGGAAAAATAAATTCTGTTATGGAACAGATTCCTAAAGAAATGTATGGGATATTTACGAATAGATAACGCTCACCAACTCCCTAACTCGCTTCGTGGGTAGGGAGACTTTGTTCCCTATTCACTGGCGCTCACAGAGCCTACCTCGTGAACTCTTTTGTGCCGTCTGCTATTACAAACGATTGCTTACTGTACTACTAACAAATGGCAAAATTTCATAACTACATATTTTGCTGTGTTGGTAAAATAGTGGCAAAATATCATATTACATTTTTAGCATACAGCTATTTAAACAATAAGACATAATATTGTTGTGCAATGTAATACTCTAATCATAATGTTCAAAACAATAATAGTTGCGAAATGTTCGGATTGTTTGTAAGAATAAAAAATCTGGTGTGGGCAGCAGACGACTTTCCTTATATAATGCAATAAATTTACTACTTTTACATTAAAATAAAAAATAGATTATTTTTATAGTAGTTATTTATATGGTTTTTAAGATATTGAATTTTCGTCAATGAGTCGTCATTTTCTATGTTGTTATCATTAATAAGTCCTCATTGATTTCGCGTCATTTTTATCCATTTGGTCAATTTTTTGTTAATTTTGCAACATTTAAAAAAAGTCGCCAAGTTGATGACATTCAACCAAATTCGACGCCAAAATCTCGCCAAGCGTTATGGACGAAGAAATAAGTTATTCTTATAGCAGATAAATGACTATTGGCGTTCAAATACATTAAAAGTATTACTCCAAGTATCTTTTTTCATGAATAGAACTAGCTAGATCCACAAGAATGATGTCACCAAATTTATCGCATGGTATTACATATGAACGTGTTTACGTGTGAAAGTGAACATGTTTTTCAATTGGAAATATTTGTTTTTATTTTATATGACTTTTTGATAATTTTTTTGAAAATTGTGCAATATCTTGAGAACGGTTCATGTTAGCATTCTAAAATTTATGGCAATCGCTTTCTGATGAAAATTACATAAGGAATGTCTATTTACGTAACTTTAGAGGTTTGGATTTTTTGACGATTTTTTCAAAATTTCACTCGAAAATTTAGGCGGGTTCTGGACATTCGATTGCTTGTAAAAACAATAGGCTTCCTGTGTTTACAGATTTTGATTTTTGTACCAAATTTCGTTCGAATAGGTCCTTTCGTTCGTCAGTTATCGTCTCCACAGACTCACTGACACACACACACACAGACATCGCTTCAATGTTTGATTCGTGATTAGGGATGCTGATGAATTTTCGACCCCATCACAATACTTTCTTTATATATTATTGTATATAAGGAAAGTAACAATAAGCCATATAAATGTCAACATTCCACATTGTCTCACGTGCACTAACTAAAGTTCAAATCATGTTTAGAATTTAATATCTAAACTTTTAATGTTTTCAGTGATGCATTAATATTATAAATGACTTCAAATATTAATTTACAGACTAGATCAAATGCATTCCATTTGCAGATCATATCTCTCACGAGAAAACACTTATGAATCCAGCAAACTTTTGTTGAACAGCATTTGAAAAACTTTCATCCCAATTTGAAAAGCACAGTACACTATTATATAAATCGTAAACGTTATTGGAATATCTCATAATTTCTATTCTACTTTCAAGCGTAAAGACTTTAATGAGGAAACTTTAAATAGCTGTCCTCCAAACTAACTGTAGGATTATATTAATCCAGGTAGACTTAGGCACTAAGTAAGATCTTAAAATGTGATGCTTACTTGTGACTGAAGTGAAATCGAAGATGACTGAGTATAGATGATAATTTATCGATATAATCAAAGGTTATTAAACAGTGCATTAAGCTAGAATCATGCAAATTAAAATTAATAATTGAGAAATCCATTGGTATTCTGCAAAGAGCCTTGCTGCCCCAACAGGGAATCGAATCAAGGATATTTGTACTGCCCAGCCGATGCTCTACCGTTGAGCCACTGGGACGAAATTGCAAGTTCTTATTGTGGAAGTGGACTCTTCATTCTCCTCCCGCTAATGTCAGATTGACATGCAACTAACAGTTTGACTGACTACCGTTTGCTATTTTTACCCCAGGTTAGTCTCATGGTGCTATTTTTATCCTCCAGATTAGCCCTCGTGGTCGTTATTCTCTCGATATGGAATCGGCTGTCAATATACCAGAATCCACCGATTCCTTGCTAGTTGGACTAGGGTCTTTTTCAGATCTCCTCCATATTCGCACTAACCTACAGGGCTGTGAGCCATTGTAAAGATCCTTGATGCCCCAACCGGGAATCGAACCACGGATCATTCGTCCTGGGCTGCCGATTCTCTAACGTTGAGCTATTGGAACAGAATTGCAAGCTCCTATCGTCGAAGTGAGATCTGTAATTATAGAATCTGAATCATGCTCTCAAAGATTGAGACTTGCTACTGAGTACGCGGGTCAAACGTTCGATAAAACACCTGGAAAAATTCGAATGTTTGAAATATGCTCAGTAGAGGGGAGGGTTTCGCACCAATACGTCCGAAAGATAAAATGATAGGAAAAGATACTTCGCAATGAGACATAGATTTTAAATGTGATGTGAGAGTAGATTGTTCGAAAGGAAAAAGTATCCAGTTTCAGTACTTTAATATTTTCTACTCCATATTGGTGACGCCCATCAAATATTCGATTTGTTTTATAATGTAAACATGAAAGCGATCATCCCCCCCCCCGAATGTATACGGTGAGATGATTAATCGTCGCGATCGCAAAACCGCATAACTGGCCCACGCCAAGGTCAAGCGGCTGCGACAACAAGGGCACCTCCAAGTCAGAGCCCTCACCAGACCCAGCAACGACAAAGCGCCCAGCATGCCGTCCGAGGAACGAACACAGCCAAAGCCGAAAAGGAGGACAAAGTCCAAAAGGTAACATCACCATCACACTACCACGTCCAAATCCATCCTCTGACTGGTCTCAAAAACTTACTTTGAAAACAAGATACAACTCGTATAGTAAACTGAAAAAAAAAGGTCTCAAACACAGAGCCAATCCTAATGCAGTGAAAACAATGACAAAAGTCATTTACCAATGACTCACATCATCACCGAGTAAGTCAACAAGGGTGAATCAACTATACAAGCAAGCACTTGAAAACTGATACAAGGTGCATAAATACCAAAAAAAGGGCATGGAACAACAACAATAACAAAAATAGGAGTAAATTTTAAACACATCATAATATCACAATAGTAACAAAAACAAGATATGACAACAAAGTCAACACCATGTACCATAAAACACAAAGGACACCAATATGCGAAGCAGCACAAATATAAAGGGGAAATGGTACTTCCACCAATATAAGCAATACTAACAAAACTAAAAATCTTAGTTAAAAACGAAGCACAACATCTTATACTCTTTTTCCAGAACATCCACCGTTTCACTTCTCTCATGCGCTGCAAGAACCTTTATTCAGTGAAAGTGAAAAGTTCAAACATTCTCTTGAACAACCTTGCTAATCTTTATCATGATAACAAGACACATCTTAAAATAACAAAGAACTTAACGAGCTGACATGGAGTCACTATAGATATATGCATTGACCAAATCATTATTTACAATGTGAAGTACAGTATGGTAAACAGCATAGAACTATATACGGTACATTCATTATTCAATTTACAACTATAAATAATGATATTCTTATCATTCACATTAAAAGCACATCTCACTTTATTAAGCATTTTACAGCCATCAGTGTAAATGGAGCACAGACTTACGCCTTTTAAACTAGACAGACTTAATATTTGGTATATAGACTAATTATTTAATAACATAAACCAATTATTTAAACCCCTCGCTGGCTCTAGGAATAATCTTTTTTAAGCTAGATAGAGACTTAATATTCGGTACATAGACCAACTGTTTAATAACATAGACCAATTATTTAATAACCCCCTCGCTTTCTGTAGGAATAATCGCTGTAGGAATAATCTTCTTTTAAGCGAGATTATATTTGGTACATAGCGACTTAATATTTGGTACATAGACCAATTATTTATTAACCCCCTTGTTCGCTGTAGGAATAATCGCTGTAGGTCTTCTTTTAAGCGAGATTATATTTGGTACAAGCGACTTAATATTTGGTACATAGACCAATTATTTATTAACCCCCTTGTTCGCTGTAGGAATAATCGCTGTAGGAAAAATCTTCTTTTAAGCGAAATAGAGATGTAATATTTGGTTCATAGACCAATTGTTTAATAACCCCCTCGCTCGCTGTAGGAATAATCGGCATTTTCAGAAATGTTTATTTAAGGGAATGCTCTACACTAAAAACTTTCGAAATGTGAAATGATATAAAAACATACTTCGGTATGAGACTGGAATTAAAAATTAGAGCACGGGGGGGGGGGGGGGGGGTATGTTATTTAGAAAAGAGACAAATTCAGTTTATCATATTTGTTTAGTGGTACCACTTAGCAAAATGTTCGATTAACCTATTAAACTCTTTTAAGTGAGACATATATTTCGAATTTGATACACGGGTCAATCATTCCTCGGGAAAAGATAGAATGTTTCAAAAAAGCTTATTGAGAAAGTGCTCCACAAGAAACCGTTTAAAATATGAAATGATAGAAAATCGTACTTAACGATGGCATTCAGATTTTAAATTTGATGCGAGGGTAGGTTGTTCGAAAAGTAGTACAATTACAAAAGTCGGTAAAATTGAAAGTTCAAGTTACAATTGAAAGTACTCAGTTTTAAAGGCCAAGTTGAAAATAAGGGTATCTTATTTTGGGGGCGTCCCTTTCTGGAGGATTCTTATGATTTTGAACTTGGCCTTTGCAACAGCGTGTAACCCAAACTAAAATGTTAACGAATTTTATGCTGGCTACGCGGAAGGATTGCATTCAAAAGTTTTCATTGAAGTTAGCAAAATTAAGGCCCATAGAAAGTGCTCTTGATGCCATTGTAGTTAGCGGTTGTTCCATACTGATGAGCGCGATGATGTTTCCATGCTAATACGCGCGATTTCCCCTGCTAATAAGCGTGAAACCGGTCAATGGGTACTGCTATCTGCAATGGATGTGTCTTCATTATTTTGGGGGGCACCTCTTTATGGCGGATTCTTATGATTTTAAAATAAAACTGCAATTTCTTCGTCTTCGACGCAGACCGTCAGACCTACCAGAAAGTGTAGGGTAACTGTATGGACGGCGGGGAAGTGCCGTCCAATTTAAGCTGGAACCCAGTGGGGGTAACCTCCATATGGATCGTACCCACCTTACAACAACCTATCGGAAGGACTTACGGACCCACATATTTAACGTGACCGTATTTCGAGTGAACACGGAGACAGTTTGGGCAAATCGGGAATCGAAAGAGGGTCTTCCGAGTGCAATCCCCGAACGCTAACCACTGGACTGTCTCACCCCTTAAAACTGTTGCTTGTAAAAAATAACATACAAAACTTCTTTGAATAAAGTAGGCATATGTCAGAACGACAATTGTTTCGAAGACGTTATAAGTCCCCTTTGTTCAAGCTAAGAGTATTCGCCCTTAACAACCTCAAAGATGTCGACTTAGGTGTCGACGTACATTAAGGCGTCTGCCACTGACGCCTTAACATAGACTGAGCCGTCTGGATTGGTGCCACGCTCGGTCAGCAGGGGTAGTTCTCGGAGGTGGAGCAAATTGATACGCAGATAGACTAATAATCTGTTCCCAGATCCCATTTCCTCTCAAAAGCATAACCGAATACATTATCAAAATTTCTGGCTCTCAAATAAAAAATAGCTCTGATAATTGCGATTATATAGCCCACAAAATAGTTTCAATACTTCTATCTTTCTCAATTTTAAAACAGATGTTACTCTGGCAGCAAGAAAATATATTGATTGTTATAATCCTAATTCAATGGCAATTGAAATATACTGCTCACAATCTGAGCCTTCCTTTTGATGAAACCAAAAAATGTCTGCTTCAATCAACTGAGAATGATACCGATGGGGCTTGGGGTATTAGCGGAATTGTTAAATTCTCAATTTGATTTGTTCGGTGAGGTGGAAATTGTTAATTCAATTTGGAAAATTCGGATTTTTCATGCGTTCAAATCCAAATGGATGATAGGAAGTTTTTCAAAATGCTCATTAAGAAATGTTCTCAAACTCGGTATCAAAACGTGGGATCTGATTTAATCTTCATCTACAGACTCAGCAAATATGTATTTCTCATTTGTAATGTGTACTCATTAAATTAGATATCTTTGGTTTATCCCGGAAAATGTATTTCGAATTAATCACTGTTTATATTCAAATCTAATTTACATTGATATATTAAATTTACGTATTAATTAATTAAAGTGTGGCTCAACTCGACATTCTCATACCAGAATTCAATTTTTTTTTCAAATCTTACATATTAACTAAAGTGTTGCTCAACTCGTGTTTCTCATACCAGAATTCATTTATTTTTTTCAAATCTTATGTATTAATTAACTGAAATGTGACTCAACTCGACATTCTCATACCAGAATTAATTTTTTTTTCAAATCTTACATATTAATTAACTAAATTGTTGCTCAACTCGACTTTCTCATACCAGAATTCATTTATTTTTTTCAAATCTTATGTATTAATTAACTGAAATGTGACTCAACTCGACATTCTCATACCAGAATTAATTTTTTTTTCAAATCTTACATATTAATTAACTAAATTGCTGCTCAACTCGACTTTCTCATACCAGAATTCATTTATTTTTTCAAATCTTATGTATTAATTAACTGAAATGTGACTCAACTCGACATTCTCATACCAGAATTCAATTTTTTTTTTCAAATCTTACATATTAACTAAAGTGTTGCTCAACTCGTGTTTCTCATACCAGAATTCATTTATTTTTTTCAAATCTTATGTATTAATTAACTGAAATGTGACTCAACTCGACATTCTCATACCAGAATTAATTTTTTTTTCAAATCTTACATATTAATTAAATAAATTGTTGCTCAACTCGACTTTCTCATACCAGAATTCATTTATTTTTTCAAATCTTATGTATTAATTAACTGAAATGTGACTCAACTCGACATTCTCATGCCAGAATTATTTTTTTTTCAAATCTTACATATTAATTAACTGAATTGTTGCTCAACTCGACTTTCTCATACCAGAATTCATTTATTTTTTTCAAATCTTATGTATTAATTAACTGAAATGTGACTCAACTCGACATTCTTATACCAGAATTAATTTTTTTTCAAATCTTACATATTAATTAACTAAATTGTTGCTCAACTCGACTTTCTCATACCAGAATTCATTTATTTTTTTCAAATCTTATATATTAATTAACTGAAATGTGACTCAACTCGACATTCTCATACCAGAATTAATTTTTTTTTCAAATCTTACATATTAATTAACTAAATTGTTGCTCAACTCGACTTTCTCATACCAGAATTCATTTATTTTTTTCATATCTTATATATTAATTAACTGAAATGTGACTCAACTCGACATTCTCATACCAGAATTAATTTTTTTTTCAAATCTTACATATTAATTAACTAAATTGTTGCTCAACTCGACTTTCTCATACCAGAATTCATTTATATTTTTCAAATCTTATATATTAATTAACTGAAATGTGACTCAACTCGACATTCTCATACCAGAATTATTTTTTTTTTCAAATCTTACATATTAATTAACTAAATTGTTGCTCAACTCGACTTTCTCATACCAGAATTCATTTATATTTTTCAAATCTTATATATTAATTAACTGAAATGTGACTCAACTCGACATTCTCATACCAGAATTAATTTTTTTTTCAAATCTTACATATTAATTAACTAAATTGTTACTCAACTCGACTTTCTCATACCAGAATTCATTTATTTTTTTCAAATCTTATATATTAATTAACTGAAATGTGACTCAACTCGACATTCTCATACCAGAATTAATTTTTTTTTCAAATCTTACATATTAATTAACTAAATTGTTACTCAACTCGACTTTCTCATACCAGAATTCATTTATTTTTTCAAATCTTGCCATGAATAAACACTTTTGTGAATGTCAAATTTTCTCCAATGCTGCTACGTTAAAAAATATGAAATTTCAAATAAATTTCGAAGTTAAAGCTCGAATTTAAAGAAATTCCATCTACAGTTCTAGATTTTTTTTATAACATAGCCGATTATGAAGCTTCGTGAAAATCCATTAATACTTGTTGCTGCAACCGTGTACACAAGAAGTTGATCACAGACAGAGAGACAGATGCAAACGGACATCACTAGAAAAATAGTTAAAACGTGTGAAGGAGGTCTTGAAACATATATTGTCATCAAAATCTTGAATTCGAAAAGTTTCATGAAAACAATACTTTCTCTATATTACATAGTATAAGAAAGTAAAACTAAGATGTTTGTGTGTGTGTGGAATGATAGAAAATCGATGCTACGGACAGCCGCGAGATTCGAAACAGACGAACCCTTCAGGAATAGCCGAACTGTTCTGCGATCACCTTCTTTCCCACTTGTTCTGCGAACGTCGTCTTTGAATGTTGGTCTAAACCAGAGGCGTAACAAGGAGAAGCGGGGTCAGATGGGACATTTGCCCTGGGCGCCTGTCAATGGGGCGCCGGAATTGGGTAGGACGTTAAAAATAATTTCCTACAAGAAAGTCACTAAAATTTTAATAGATTTTTCTTTATTAAGTTTCAATTAAAATTTTTAACGCATCTAACCCATCGTTTTCAAGAGCTTGAAAAAAATCTTTCGATAGATATCCAGCTTAACAATGCACCTCTTTTAGGGAGGGGGGAACTAATGACGTCACCAACACAAAAATTGTATCGCAGGAATTCTTCACTACAATGATGGAAACTGTCAAGTTTCGCGAAAGTCTTCAATACATGATTATATCAACTTTTGTCCGATGCTGCCATGTTAAGAAATTATAAAATTTCGGATAAGTTTCGAAGTTTTCGCTCGAATTTCAAAAAATTCTATCTAGTTCTAGATTTTTGATAACAGAGCCGGATATAAAATTTCGAGAAAATCCATTAATATTTTTGGTCGCTATCGTGTACACGAGAAATGTGTCACAGACAGACGGACAAACACCATTCTAAAAACAGTCAAAACATACTCATATATATATATATATACATATATATATATATATATATATAT
>OX578150.1:103067026-103142676 GCA_951213105.1 Amaurobius ferox | reverse complement strand
AATATATAGAAATGGAATTATCAGAAATAAATGTGTTATACTAACATTTGCGCAAAGCAGCAAGAGGTACCATACACCATATATTGAAAAAATTAAAAGATAAAAAGTGAATAAACATTGAAAAAATGAAGGAAGGCTTAGCAAAAAGCTTACTTTATGGCGGTAAGGGGTTGTGACCTTACTCCCCAGTTCAACGAGCTCGTCATAAACGCCGCGGCCTTTTCACTCCTGGTCGCCAGCTTTGGCTCAAGCCAACCTCCGGAATGATAATAAAAATCATCACGAGACCAGGATTGAAACGAGGACGACAGCAATAACACAACAAAAATAGCCAACAGAACTGCTGACTCAAGGGAAAGGTATATAGCAACGGAGTGAGAGCTGCGGTCCTTTGATCGCTGTGCGGTCCTGTCAAATGAATGATTCGAAATTTTAGTCTCTAATTGAACACAAAAAAGATTTGAGCCTTACACCATATGCCAAATTGGTTCTGTATAAATTATCAATATTTTTAAGCATAAAAGATATTGGATATTCTTGAAAAAATACCTGCTTTAAAAATTCTTGATCAAAATTAATACGTAAATGCTCTTCTTTAATAGTTCTTTTTATTCTGACCAAACCTCCCAAGAATACATTGCGAAACACATTCAAGTGTATGTTGGAGTGCCAATGTATTATTCCATTAATGGGTAATTTAAATTGTTTTCTTTTGTCATAGATGGTAAATAGGATCGGGATTTGACAAAAGTTGATATTCAAATCCAAAAATTCAACCTCGTTGTTATTTTTAACAGGATTTTCTTTCAATATGAGGTTGGGTGGGTAAAAGTCAAAGTTCATGTTGTAGTTCTCATTCTCATATCCAATAATTACGTCATCCACATAACGCAGGTATATTATTTTGTTATTAATATGAGACCTTCTTTCATAAAAACTGAGATAGATATCGGCTAATATGGAAGAACATCCCCCCCCATGGGGATGCCCTTAATTTGTTGATAAACAAAGATTCCGTTGTAAAGATAATTTTCTTTGATAACTATTTTAATTATAGACTTGAATTTATTGAATTCTAGACTTCCTTTTAATTCATATTCTTCATATAAGCTGTAAAGTATATTTGTCAAGTCTTCCAGATCTATAGTATTAAAAAGTTCTTGGATGTCATAAGTCCTTAAGTATAAAGGATGTTTATGATCTTTTAATGTATTTATCACTTGTAGGCTATTTTTTATTATATAATTTCCTTGGTTATTAATTTTCAGCAAAATAGGTTGTAAAAGCTTTATTAACATGGTATTGGCTTTCGTGAGATAAGTATTGCATCCAACAGTAACCGGTCGGAAACCAATAGGACTTTTATGTAGTTTCGGAATATTAATCAGATAGGGGTACTTTATTATTCCTGTGTATTTGATGCCAGTTAATAAATATAAGGCTTTAATTTTATTTGAAATTTCCTTAAGGGAAAGGTTAATTTTACTATAAAGTACAACATTCTCATATTTTTCTTTCAAGATGTTAATGTAAAAGAGCCTGCAAGTAAATGCGTAGTTGCTTGAGGCTTTGTCAGTATAAGAAATTATAAATTGTTCTTGAATGTTCTTCAGAAGTTGGAAGTTTAATTTACATTGATCAGGAGGTTGGTAAAGTTTTTTATAATAATACTTGAAGTCCCTACACATCATAGATCGCCATTGATGGAATGCGATATCAGGCAAACTGAATCGGATGGATTGGTTATAAATGAATTTGTCAATGTCTTCTCGAAAAGCTTCAATATATACATATATATATATATTGAATATATACATATACATATATATATATATATATATATATATACATATATATATATATATATATATACATATATATATATACATATATATATACATATATATATATATTATATATATATATATATATATATATATATATATGTATACATATATATATATACATAAAGATATACATATATATATATATATATATACATATATATATATATTATATATATATATATATATATATATATATATATATATATATATATATATATATATATATCCTAATTAAGCTGTGAAAGAAATTAAAATCATTGCATTATGTAGGGAAAGTCATGTGCTGCTCATATCATTTTTTTCTTTAATGTCGACGGACCTACAGCATTAAGAGTGATGGACCGATTTCAAGCGGTTTTTTTTTTTCTGGCGGGCAATACATACTTTTATTTTAAAACTTGAAAATAAAGTGGAACTAGAATGTCAAAAAATGAAAAACCTGAATATTTATGCTGCTCTGCGGTAAAGGGAAATTGTCTGCTATATCACTGTTTTGTAAGCATGTTGATACATATTTATTTAAGTTGTCTGCTGTATGTGGTTAAATTTAGCCAAAACTCAGCAGGAATGGGGGACCTCTCCTAATTTTCTTGGTCTGGACTCGGCTGAGAAATATCCCGACTAAGTGCGTGAATTACGATTGAGATGTACATCACCAATATTTGTCACGTAGGTATCGTAAAGATCAAATGGTGTCTTGTGTTCTTTCACAATACTTGAAATCGTAGATATATAATATTTTTTCACTGTAAAACATTTTGCAACTTTTACTCAGGTTTTTTTTTTTTCAGCTACTTCGTTGATTAATTCAGCAAACTGATAAGAAAAGCCACAATTACAAGCGTTCATGAATATTCCAGCTTTATTTCTAAAATATTCAGCTAATTATCGTCTGCCGAGGCGTTATATATATACTATATTATCTTAACTATCAGGAACCTTACTTCCCATAACGGAACAGCTGATTCCCCTGAAACTTTCAGTAAGGTGCTTGCAAATGTTTTACAGTGTTCCGATCATTTACAATACCAGAAATCGTAGATATCGTAGTAAAATAGATGGAATCTTCCGAGCAATGTTAGAAATCCGTTGGTAACATCCAATTCTGCCCAGTGTGCAGTTTTGACGAGGAACTGTTAAACATCTGCCTCTGATTGGCTATTTATACTGGACATTCTGCTCGTCAACTGTTAATTCCTTTATTTTCAAGCCTTGACATATGACCCTGCTCTATAGGAGGTTGCCCAACTCGAGCGGTAACAACTAATGAAAACCTGTCAAATTGGCGTAAGGTATCTATCTATCTTAATGTACTACATCTAAATAGACTTTCTATTACTTGATGGATGGGGGGGGGGGGCTTATAGTATATGTAGAAATACTTATGAAAATATATCTTTTGAAAAGAGAATATAACTTATGAAAAAGACTTATGAAAATATTTTTTTTAATATTTTAACAAAGCTTAACAAATTTTGTAAAATGTCTTTATTTAAAAACACCATTAATAACGTAAACGAACATTTACACAAGTAGCAGGGCGATTCCAAACGTCATAACGTCCATCATCAGTGGCAATGTTAAAGAAAATGACAGACGTGAGCTTATAGACAGCCCCAAATCGCCAATACAAAATTTGCATATGATAATCGAATAAACTTTATCCAACTACCCATAGGCAAATTTTCATAAAATAGGAAAAGGTTTATCCGACTATTCATATGCAAATTTTGTTTTCGCGATTTTGGACTGTGTATGAAAAGCTCACGTCTGTCATTTTCTTTAGCATTGAAACTAACGATGGACGTTATGATCATACACGGCGCCAGGTTTTCACGATTGGGTGTGTTATGCATTGGAGAGCTCACAATTGGTGGTGCTCACCAATGAAGCATGTATAGTTTAAAAATAAAAAATAGTTTACTTGTGGAACTATAATTCATAATATTTTTACCACCGATTTCTGCGGGATATAGCCATGGTCTTAATTCGTAAAAAATACTAAACAAGAAAGATTAATCATGCTTAAAGCATTGATTATGAAACACTTTCCAACTTCAATGCAATTTTATTTAAAAAAGTCGAAAATGCAATACATTCCTCGGTAATATTTTAAAACTTGTCACAATATTACATTGATTTATTATATTTGAAAACTTAAACCTTCATTGAAAAAAATGAACTTCATTCAAATGACGGCATTGAAATATAAATTGCCTGGTTTAAATATCTCTAAAATGCAATGCATTCCACGGTAATATTTTTAAAACTATCATAATACTACGATAATTTATTATATTTGAAAACTTCATCGAAAACAACTGAAATAAATTCAAATGACGTCATAGAAAAAATAACACGCCTGGATCTCTCTATAAAAGCAGGATTTCATTCATAAATAATTTCCCATTCATGTCATTCATCACAATACTATAATAATTTATTTTATTTAAAAATTAAGACCATGGAGCTACAATTCATAAACTCTATGCTTAAAACTTCATCGAAAAAAATCGTCCTTCTGTTTATAAAATCAATTAATATTTCATTCATATCAGCCATGCAGACTCCATGGACTGAATTATTTTGTGTTAAAGAAATACAGTAATTCTAATACAACTTATTCTACATATTTTGCTGTTTACATTTTACATAGGTGAAAAATAGGCTTAGTTGTAGAAATAATCAAATTTAGATGAGCATTTAAACTCAAATATATTGTCATTGCGTTGTTTCAGTATGTAGATGCACAGAATTTAAGCAAAAATAAAGTAGTTTTAGGACGGATACAACACTCAATATGAATTAAAAAGAACTTTTAAAAATCACGATTTTGAAACAAGATGGATGCCATATATCATTTTGAAGTGGGTCATGTGATGGTTTCATATCATGGTCACGTGATCGTTTCATATAAGAGGTGTAATTATTATTTAATTTTTATTTGAAAAACTACTGAATATATTTCGCTGAATTTTTTTTTATATATTTTATGGTACAATTTGAATATTATCTAAAATTTTCGAAGCAATTTGTGAATTTTAAATTCGCTTAAAAAATGTTTGAAGAATTAGGTCCCATAGGGCTCAATGTATTTCATTTTTTCAACCCGGGTTCAATCCAAAACTAATTGTGTGATATTATTCATTTATATTCCCATAGGTCCTACAGACCGTCTGAACAACATACTAAAATTTCATTTTGATTAAGTCATTTTTACGGCAGTTATCGTGCTAACGGACAGACAGACAGAATGAATGAACAAAGTCATAAACACTTTTCAACTTTGTTGTAAAGTGTTAATAAAAAGAATTTTGAAAACAATGAACACGCTAGCACAGACGACAATGGAAATATTGGCATTGTTCAGCTACGATACGAAACTAACGATACGAAACTAACGTCTCTGTATCCTTTTACGATAGGCGAGAGTTCACGACAGATTTCTCTATTGAGGTTTTGCGCATGTGCAGTCATTTGGAACTGGGTCTAGCCAGAAACCAACCCCAAAGATATCTGATCTCAGATTTATAAATCCGTAAAAAAAAATAAATAATATACCGACTTCAAAACGAGAGAGAGAGAGAGAAATTGAAAATTCTTGGAATAAGAGGAGGCAGTTGTTAAGTAAAAAATCTGATGTGGCCAACACATGACTTTCCTTATATAATGTAATGAATTTACTACTTTTACAGTAAAAAAATAGGTTTTTCTTATAGTAGATACTAATATTCTTTCCAAGATATTGAATTTTCGACAATTAGTCGTCATTTCCATTGATTTAGCATCATTTTTATCCATTTGGCGAGATTTTCATTAATTTGGCAACATTTCAAAAAAGCCGCCAAGTTGGCGACATTTCGCCAAATTCGTCGCCAAAATCTCGCCAAGCGTTATGCACTAAGAAAAAAGTTATTCTTACAGCAGATAAATGACTATTGGCGTTCAAATACAAAACTATTACTCAGAGTATCTTTTTTCATGAATGGAACGAGCTAGATAAACGAGAATGATGTCATTCAATTTATCGCATAGTATTACATATGAAAAGTGAACATGTTTCTCAATAGGATTTTTTTTTTATGTGACTTTTTCATAATTTTTTTGAAAAATGTATAATATCTCGAGAACGGTTCATGTTAGCGTTCTAAAATTTATGGCAATCGTTTTCTAATGAAAAATTACATAAGAAATGTCTATTTGCGTAACTTTATCAGTGGTTTTGATTTTTTGACGATTTTTTCAATATTTCATTCGAAAATTTAGGGGGGTTCTGAACATTCGATTACGCATAAAAACAAAAGGCTTCCAGTGTTTACGGATTGTGATTTTTGTACTAAATTTGGTTCGAATCGGTCCATTCGTTCGTCAGTTATCGTCTCCACAGACTCACTGACACACACACACACACACACACACACACACACACACACACACACACACACACAGACATCACTTCGAAAATGCTTGATTCGTGATCAGGGATGCTTGAAACGTGCTCTCCAGTCGAAAACTCGAATTCGAATTTTCGACCCCGTCACAATACTTTCCTTATACATTATGTATATAAGGAAAGTAAAAATCTGATGTGGATAGCACATGACTTTCCTTCATAATGCAATGAATTTACTACTTTTACAGTAAAAAAATATAGATTATTTTTAGAGTAGATATTTATATTCTTTCGAAGATATTGAATTTTCGTCAATGAGTCGTCATTTTCATTGATTTAGCGTGACTTTTATCCATTTGGCGAGTTTTTCGTTAATTTAGCAACATTTAAGTAACTCGTCAAGTTAGCGACATTCCACCAAATTTGTCGCTAAAATATCGCCAAGCGTTATGGACAGAGAAATAAGTTATTCTTTAGAGCACATAAATGACTTATTGGCGTTTTAATACAAAAGTATTACTCAAAGTATATTTTTTCATGAATGGAACGAGCTAGATCCACGAGAATGATGTCACCAAATTTATCGCATGGTATTACATATGAAAAGTGAACATGTTTCTCAATAGGAAATCTTTTTTTTATTTTATATGACTTTTTGATAATTTTTTTGAAAAATGTGCAATATCTCTAGAACGTTTCATGTCAGCGTTCTAAAATTTATGTCAATCGTTTTCTAATGAAAAATTACGTAAGAAATATCTATTTGAGTAACTTTATTAAAGGTTTTGATTTTTTGACGATTTTCTCAAAATTTCACTCGAAGATTTAGGAGAGTTCTGAACATTCGATTGCTCGTCACAATACTTTCCTTATATATTATTGTATATAAGGAAAGTAAAAAGAGTTTTTGAGCAATTTTTACTTTCCTTATATACATAATGTATAAGGAAAGTATTGTGACGGGGTCGAAAATTCGAATTCGAGTTTTCGACGGAAGAGCACGTTTCAAGCATCTCTGATCACGAATCAAACATTTTTGAAGTGATGTCTGTGTGTGTGTGTGTGTGTGTGTGTGTGTGTGTGTGTGTGAAAGTATGTGTGTATGTGTGTGTGTGTGTGTCAGTGAGTCTGTGGAGACGATAACTGACGAACGAATGGACCGATTTAAACCAAATTTGGTACACAAATCACATACCGTAAACACTGGAAGCCTATTATTTTTATACGCAATCGAACGTTTGGAACCCCCCTAAATTTTCGAATGAAATTTTGAAAAAATCGTCAAAAAATCAAAACCACGAATAAAGTTACGCAAATAGACATTTCTTAAGTAATTTTTCATTAGAAAACGATTGACGTAAATTTTAGAACGCTAACACGAACCGTTCTCGAGATATTGCACATTTTTCATAAAAATTATCTAAAAGTCATTTAAAATTAAAAAGAAAATATTTCCTATTGAGAAGCATGTTCACTTTTCATATGTAATACCATGCGATAAATTGGATGACATCATTCTCGTGGATCTAGCTCGTTCCATTCATGAAAAAGATACTTTGAGTAATACTTTTGTATTTGAACGCCAATAGTCATTTATCTGCTGTAAGACTAACTTATTTCTTTGTCCATAACGCTTGGCGAGATTTTGGCGACGAATTTGGCGGAATGTCGCCAACTTGGCGACTTTTTGAAATGTTGCCAAATTAACGAAAATCTCGCCAAATGGATAAAAATGACGCTAAATCAATAAAAAGGACGACTAATTGTCGAAAATTCAATATCTTGGTAAAAATATTAGTATCGACTATAAGAAAAACCTATTTTTTTTTACTGTAAAAGTAGTAAATTCAGTACATTATATAAGGAAAGTCATGTGGTGCCCACATCAGATTTTTAATACTGAAACGACGGAAGCGGTCATTTTGACCTCATAACTACTTTGAGAAACGATTTCACCAAAACAGCTAATCCCAACCCATTAAAATTTTATGACTTCTCTTATGTTCTTAAAGTTATTGAAAACAGAGAAGAAAATTATTCTAGGTTTTATAATAAGGGAACATTGATCGCTACCCGTCGTTCTAAGTAGTTCAAAATATCCGTCGTTTTAGTGTTAATGGGGATGCTGAAGCGCGCCCCTAGCACCCCCTGTGGTGCCGTCAGTGGTTATGACGTCTGAAAGCAAGGTCCGTAGAATATCTTATATATAATATTTTATTAACCTTGGTCTGAAAGTACTCTGGCACTCGTGTCAATGTTCCTGTACGTCATAAATGGTGTTTTTTAAATAAAGACATTTTACAAAATTTGTAATCCTGCTAAAATATTTTGAAATTTTGTAGACATGTTTTCCATACTTATAAATCTGTGAAAATAGACTTATGAAAATTAATTATGAAAATAGACGTATGAAAATAGACTTGTTTTGTCATCTAAATGTAGTTATCAGTAAATGTTTCTTTACAAAATTTATACCGTCACATTTCTAACTAAGACATTTTATACTGAAGAATTACATTCCAATTACTGCGCCATTAATAGATAATGTAACAAAATTTCACTACATGTTAAATTTTATAGCAATTCAAAACACTAATTTAATTTATTGCCCGCACAATGGCGAATTTGCAATTAAAATGTAATTAAATCGTTACGTTTTGGAAACCCAAACTAAATATTGGGAAGATAATGGATTTCGTATAAGAATGTTATTATCTAGGATTACATACAAATTCCTTGCGTTAATATTTTAATTTAAAGACTCCGACTAATCAAATACTTAATGCACTGCAATTCATTTGTTTCCGTGTCTATTAAGCAAATATTAAAATTGATTTTGTTTATTAAGTTCTGCACAGTTCTAAACGTTTTGATGAGAGTTATCTGCATGGTTCGGGTATTCCACTGAACGAAAAATTTAAGCACTTAGACCAGGTTTGGCCAATACGAGGCCCGCGGGCCGCATGCGGTCCGCCGGGAGTCATGTTGCGGCCCGCGGAGCTGGGTCAAATGAACATAAATATTAACTTTATTGTACATATCACCAAAAGAACATTACACCATGAGTCGTTCGTATCATATATTTTTAAACTATAGCTAAGAGAAATTTGAAATATCTCGCATTTTTGGAAAAATTCATTGGTTTTGAGCTATTTTAAATATCCCGCATTTTCGGGAAAATTTATAGATTTTAGCTATTTCAAATATCCCGCTATTTGACACTCAAGTTTACTTAGTTTTTTGTCCGACGTTAGGTGGGGATAAAATTTAATATGATACTTCAACTTCTGATATATGTGTTTTGTGATCTTCGGCATCTTTGGGAAGCTCGCAACGCTATCGGGCTCAAACTCATAAGTACTTTCCGTCCAGCTTGACAAAGTTCCGTGATATTCCGTAGTTTCGTTCTGTTTTCGCCATTGCGTCTGGAGAGATTTTGCGATCGACGTTAAAATACATATTTATCATATTTATAATAAGAGTTCAAACTACTTTAACCAAGTGTCCTGTCTACCATATCGATTCTATAGGTAAGTAAACCCTTAAACGTTTTATTTATGTAATTTAAATTTATTAATTATTATTAATTAGTATTTACCGTGGTGTTTTATTTTTTTCAGTTAAAAACGAAGACCTACCATGACGCCAACTTGCAAAGACGTTGGACTAAAGAAGAGAAGAATCACAGAAGAATTAAGAAGTTTTCAAGACAGGTGGACTATTAACTATTTTTTCGTGGAAATTAAAACAAAGCCCATATGCTTGATATGCAACGGATCTGTTTCTGTTTTGAAAGAGTATAACATCAAACGGCACTATTAGGCTAAACATGCAAATAAGTTTGATAAGTACAAAGGGCAATTTCGACAAGACCCAGTAAATGACTTAAAAAAAAATTCTGCACAAAAAAAGATATTTACTAGAGCGGGTTCAGATTCAACATGCTATGTAAAAGCCAGTTTTGCAGTAGCCATGATACTAGCAAAAAAATCGAAGCCATATTCAGATGGTGAAATGGAGAAGGAATGTTTGGAGAGAGTCGTTGAAATTCTGTGTCCAGAGAAAAGAAGGATTTCTCAAAAATAAGTCTGTCTCGTCAGACTATTACTAGGCGTGTGGACGACATTGGAAAAAATATTGAAGATAATTTGAAAAGTCGAGCATCGCAGTTAAAATTTTATGTTCTAGCATTGGATGAAAGCACATATATGACGGATACTGCCCAAGTGGTAATTTTTATCAGGGGTGTTTATGTCCATTTTAAAAAGACAGAAGAATTAGCGGCACTGTATCCACTTAAGGACACTACTAAACCACGAGATTTGTTAGTGGCAGTTACATCGACATTGAATCGCTTTTCGTTACAACTTAACTTATCGGGCTTAACAACGGATGGTGCTCCAGCAATAGTTAGGAAACACGAAGGTTTAGGAAAATTGATTGACAATGAGGCCTCCAAAGTCGGTTGTACTTCAATGCTAAATTTTCATTGCATTATTCATCAGGAGAATCTATGTTTGAAGTCCCCCAAAATGGACCATGTCATGAAAGTGGTCGTTAAAATAGTGATCTTCATTAAGTCGGACGGGTTGAATCACCGTCAGTTCTAAGGATTTCTAAAGTCTTTGGACTCAGATTATAATGACGTTACATTTTATGCAGAAGTAAGATGGCTGACCCGTGCCTAAATATTGAAAAGAGTGTTTGATTTGCAGCAAGAAATACAATCATTCTTTGCAAGCAAGTCAAAAAGTATCCCAGAGTTTGAAGACAAAGAGTGGGTTTGCGACTTTGCATTTCTGGTCGATATAACTAGCCACCCAAATGACGTTAATAATTTCTACAAGAGAAACATCAATTAATTAATAAGATGTATGATCATATTTCTGCATTTCAAATGAAACTTGGTCTTTGGGAACATCAGTTGAGGATAAAAACTTTACTCACTTTCCTACATTGTCATTGTAACCAGACGTCACGCAGGAAGCGGCGGATAAATACGCTTCTTTGATATCTGACTTAAACCTCGAATTTGAAAACCGATTTCAGGATTTTAAAAAACATCATGTGCTGTTTTGTGCATTTGCAACGCCATTCGCGGTTGGCGTGAATTTATTACCAGGAAGATTACAAATGGAACATTGTGAAATGTGTTGTGATACACAGTTAAAGGAGAAATTCCATCAAATTTGGTTTGGAAGAGTTCTATAAAACGTATTTGGACAATGATAAATATCCTGCTTTTTACAAACATACTCTGTCGATGATTTCGCTATTTAGAAACACTTATGCGTGTGAACAGCTTTTTAGTCGCATGAAGCACATCAAATCATAAGTGAAAACACGAATTACTGATGTTCATTTTGAAAACTATTTGCGTGTAGCGACAACATCAGTGGAGATCAATTTTGATGCACTTAGTTCTGCAAAACAAAGTCAGATGTCTCACTTTTAAATATTTTTAAATTGCCTAATAAATACGTTTGATTCTCAGTTGTGTTTTATTTTCTAATAAATATACCTATTAAATAAATATACCTATTTCTTGTTTTTTTACATTAAACCAGGCAAGCGTTTGACCACGATCTCACTTACTGGGAAGCGACGATGTGGGCGAAGCTGTAGCGGGCTTGTTTGTTTACTTTAATTAAAAACAAAAAAAAAATTAGGTGTGTGGCCCCAGGAAATATTATTTCTGAAATTTGGCCCGGCTGCTGAAAAGGTTGGCCACCCCTGACTTAGACTCTTATATCTCGGAACCTAATAGATAAAAATGTAAACAATAAACTTATTTTATCGGAAATAGGGTGACATTTATAAATACACATAAATAATTTAAAACTTACACAAAGGAAAGTGTATGTGTGTGTTTCTGTTTGTGTGCGTGTGTGTGCTGTCTGTAGTGAGAAATCTAAGCATCGTACGACCATGAAATTTTAGTACACAGACATTTCAGGACCCGAATAGATGCACTTAGACGTAATTTTATTTAAATTTGGATTAATTTCTTTAGTTATTTTATGTTCAAGCTCGATTTACAACGATTGTGGTTGATACAATGAACAAATCGATTACTGAGTAACCGAAAATATAATAACAGAGTTTTCATCTTGACATCATCGGAAAAAACGACAAATCTCTTTCAAACAAACTTTGAACGGAATCCCTACGATTAATTGACGAGTTTTCACGATTTTTGAAAAAGTATAACTTTGTGCGTTTTATACCTCCCCAATTTTTATATTACTATATAAAAAATTGACGTGCTGTTAATTTAACACCAGCTACTTAAAATGTCACATACTGCTCTAAAATAAAAATCAATTTCTTGGAGCCACGCCACATTTATATTTCAGTCCATCTTCCTTCCACTTATGTTATGCAGAACATTCACTATTAATGATCTATCTCAGGTATATACAGGGTGAGTCAAAACAAATGGGCCAAACTTTAAGAGGTGATAAATCACATCTAAACAAGTAATTTTTGTCATACAAAGCACGCAAGAGGTGAACCGCTTGACGTCGCTGACATTGAACTCAGTGACAACTGTGTCAGAATTAGCCAGGGTTTAAGCTGAGTTTAAAATTTATTTAGCAAAAAAGCTAAAACCTCTTTCATTTTCGCAATTCTGATAGTCTATTAGCATTTTGCGAAAAAATGCGATCGTAGCGGAAATATTGGCACTAGCAAACGAACCTTAACTTGCAGCTCCATTGTTATTCACTTGTAAAATAATCGAAAATAATTATTTTCCAACACGACAGAGCACAACCCATTTCAGCGTGGATGTGCCGCATACCTTAGATGCTACATTCCCATTGCAATGGATTGGTCGGGGTGGTCCCATAGCTTGAACGGCACGATCGCCTGATCTCTCTTGTTTCAACTTTTTCTTATGGGGCCATATGAAAAGTCTCATCTACGATAGCCCCATCGACTCTGAAGAGGACCTTGTTGTTAGAAATGCTGTTGTTGCCGGCGTAGTCCAAGATATGCTGGGTGTTTTTGCTAACGTCCACCACTCGCTACGTCGCAGGTGTGGAGCCTGCATTACAGCTGGTGGTCGCACTTTTGAGCACTTTCTGTAACTTTGTCCATGCATTCTGCAATTTCTGTCAGTAAAACGTAATTCGTGCTTGCTCTGTCATTTTTGTGTTTCCTCTTTTCACGAGAGAGTCATCTTTTCCTTATTTCATGAGCTACCACCTTGCGGTTCACCTCTTGCATTGCGACCCTGCTTTATATGAAAAAATTGCTTGATTAGATGTAATTTATCACCCCTTAAAGTTTGGTCCAAGAGTTCTAACTCACCCTGTATAATACAAGTAAAATAAAAATTCTTCAATGATATATATATATATATATATATATGTAATATAAGTATGAAAATTTAAAATACCAGAAATCACACGAATAAGGTGCGATGCTGCACTACAACGTGGATTTGAATATCATACCAGAAAAGTAGTCAAGTAAATGAAAGCAATATACCAAAGTATGGCCGGGGGGGTTGTGACCCCCACTCCCCGGTTAAGCAAGCTTTTCGTCTAGACAACACTCCCGGTAGCCGATATATTGCACAAGAAATGAATACCGAAGTATCAAAATTTAAAAGAAAGCGAGAAGAAGAAAGCGTTTTTTCCGAAGCGTTTTCTGAGCAACATCATATGCAGATTTTATGGTTTAACCGTAACTGAAAGCTACCGTATATATTTAGATACAGAACCGGTAACGAGTTGATCACGACTGGGTGTCCGTGTCTTCCTTACACAGGTTAATGCCGTGTATACTTTCCTATAGACGCGTGGATACATTGGTACGTATTCGCCTTGCTGTATGAAGTATTGAGGATATATAGTACAGTATCTGATTATGTGTTTATGGTCTATGATTTTTAATTCTTATTGCCTTTTAAATTGTGGTATTAAGACACTTTAATGCAGATTTTGGATTACATGTCAGATGGATTATTCCACGTTTTCATGTTCTGGTACTACTTTTTACATCTTTTAAATTTTGATACTTCGGTATTCATTTCTTGTGCAATATATCGGCTACCGGGAGTGTTGTCTAGACGAAAAGCTTGCTTAACCGGGGAGTGGGGGTCAGAACCCCCCTTTCGGCCATACTTTGGTATATTGCTTCCATTTACTTGTCTACATTTCTGGTATGATATATATATATATATATATATATATATATATATATATATATATATTGCGAAGAGCATGCAATTTGAAGCGTGAATGTTTAAGTAATGGCCGCTTATGTACCATGTATTATTTAAGTAATTTATAAAAAAATTTTAAATTTAATTTTTTTTAGACGGAAGGGACCAGTTTTAAATAATATTTGCTTGAATCTCAAGAGGTGTCAGTTAGAGGACATCACAGGCCCGGGCCTGTCCCGTGGGCTTCGGACAGACCTTTTTCAATTAGGTCCATGCAAACTTCCAGTCTCTATTAAGAAGAAGCTAAGATCAAAATAACCGGCTTTTGATCACAGCTTCTACCCTTTCTTCTGCTGGCTTCAGGGACTGGAATTTTTCTAAAGTTGGACGCAGAAGCTGGAGATCCTTTTTACTTTCCCTGCCATACATGGTAATGTATAGGGAAAGTATTAGAATCATGCCGAAAATCGCAACTTGAGTTTTCGACGGATCTATACGTTTCGAAACCTCTAGAATATGAAAAAACTATTTTTAGCGTGACGTCTGTGTGTGTATCTGTCTGTGTGTCTGTGTGTATGTCTGTGTGTTTGTCTGTCTGTGTAGATATTGTATTCACTCTAACTAAAAAACTAATGGACCGAATTTCATAAAATTTGGTAGGTAAGTCACTTGTGGGCGAATCTGGTGCTGATTAGTTTTGGGTACGATTCGAGATAAAATAACCCGCCTTTTTATGCAAAATGGCCCTCAAAAATCGCCAAAATCGAAAATAAAAAACTACTTATGCTCAAATATATCCATTAAATGCTTGTTTATTGTGTAATTTTTAACGAAGAAAAGAATGAAACTAACCCCATTACACTAGGACTAGCCGTTCTCGAGATATTTTTGTTTTTTCGTGTTTTCTCTACGCTACCTATGAAAATAGATCCAGTTATCAAATGAGAACGAACATTGAATTAAAAGTGAATTAAATTTAATTAAAATAAAGAGAACGTGAATATAAATCTACAGGGAAAGTCATGTGCTGGCCGCATCAGATTTTTACTTTCCCTGCAATACATGGTACAAGTATTGAAATCATGCGGAAAATCGCAACTCCAGTTTTCAACGGATCTACACGTTTCGAGACCTCTGGAATACGAAAAATCTATTTTTAGAGTGACGTCTGTGTGTGTGTGTGTGTGTGTGTGTGTGTGTGTGTATCTGTCTGTGTGTCTGTCTGGGCAATGAATGTATCCACTCTAACTTAAAATCTAATGGACCGAATTTCATAAAATTTAGTAAGTCACTTGTGCGTGACCCTGGTGCTGATTAGTTTTTGGTACAATTCAGAAAAACAGAACCCGCCTTTATATGCGAAATAGCCCGCAAAAATGTCATGTATCCACTCTAGCTAAAATACTAATTGACCCAATTTCACAAAATTTTGTAGATAAGTTACTTATAAGATACTCCGGTGCTGATTAGATTTTGGTACGATTCGGAAAAGAGCAACCTACCTTTTTATACGAAATGGCCCGCAAAAGCCGCCAAAATCTTAAAATAAAGACTGTATGTGCTCATATGTATCAATTAAAGGCTTGTCATATATGGAATTTTTGACGAGGAAAATAATAAGACCAACTCCATTACTTTAAATCTAACCGTTCTGAAGATATATGAGATTTCTTGCATTTTTGTTAAGCCGCTTTCGGGAAAATCTCCAATTACCATATAAAAACAAAATTGAATTAAAAATGCAAATTTAGTGTTATTTTGTGCGATTGAACTCAATTTAATGAATTATTAAAGAAATAAAGAAAAAGTGAATTTGAGTCTGCAGGGAAAGTCATGTGCTGCTCACGTCAGATTGTTACTTTCCCTGCAATACATGGTAATGTAAAGGGGAAGTATTGGAATCATGCCGAAAGTCGCAACTCGAGTTTTTGACGGATCTACACGTTTTGGGACATCAAGAACACGAAGAAACGATCTCTAGCGTGACGTCTGTATGTGTGTCTGTCTGTCTGTATGCCTGTCTGTGTGTCTGTCTGTGCAATGTATGTATCCACTCTAACTCAAAAACTAAAGAACCGAAATTCATATAAAATGTGGTAGGTAAGTCACTTGTGTATGAACCTGGTGCTGATTAATTTTTGATACGATTCCGGATAAAAGCAAAACCCGCCTTTTCTTACGAAATGGCCCGCAAAAATTGCCTTTATCCACTCTAGCTGAAAAAGTAATGGCCTGAATTTTACAAAATTTAGTACATATGTCGCGTGTGGATTACCCTGGTGCTGATTGGATTTTAGTATGCTTCGGAAAAAAATAACCAGCTTTTGTGGGGGAAATGGCCTGCAAAAATCGTCCAAATCTGAAATAAAAGACTACGTTTGCTCAAATATATCAATTAAATGCTTGTTTTACATATAACGTTTCACGATGAAAATAATAAGAACAACTCCATTACTCTAGAACTAACCGTTCTCGAGATATTTGAGATTTCTTGCATTTTTGTTAAGCCATCTTTGGAAACATATCCAATTACAAAGTAAAAACAAAAATTGAATTAAAAATGCAAATTTAGTGTTATTTTGTGCAATTAAACACAATTTAATGAATTATTAAAGAAATAAAGAAAAATGAATTTGAATCTGCAGAGAAAGTCAAGCGCTGCCCGCATCAGATTTTTAATACACATTTTTTATGAACTTCTTATTGATTCTTTTATTGTAATATTTATTTATTTATTTGCATTTTATTTATTGGAGGTTAAAAGAAGTTGCTTTTCTAGTATAAGGACTTCATAACAACAAACTAAATGGGGATTGGGTACATTTTTTATCACAGTGTATTTATGCGAATTCTGTGCGAATTCGTGTGGTATTCGAAATAACATTGTTATTAAAAAACATTCTATTAAAATATTTAATTTAATTCTCCTAAAAGAAGTACAGGGTGGCCATAACTAAAGTAGAGGTGTTTGGAGCCCGATAGTGAGAAAACTGTTGGGCCAAACTCAACAAAATTTGCAGTAAATACTATTCAGACCATGGGATTTTGATTTTTAAAAGAAAAAAATAGTTCGGAGTTTTGCCACCGTGCACCAAAGTGGCGCTGTAAGGTCCATTTTTGGAGTAAAAAAACCATAGGAAGTACAGAAAGTTCCGTCAACGCTGAGAGGTATCGAACAATGTTGCTGAACTTTGTTATTCTGCAACTTCAATAGCGTGGATGCCTTGAATCTACGATATTTATGCAGGATGAAGCACACCTTCATATTGGATTGCGAGTACAGGAAGTCCTACTATAGAAATTTACCAACAACCGAATAATTAGTCGAGAGTTTACTATGAAGTGCCTGCCAGTTTGCCTGATCTGACTGACCCCTTGTGACTTTTAGTTGTGGGGTCATGTAAAGCGCTTGGTATACTAAGGGAATGTGGATAATTTAGCCACATTGAAAGGTCGAATAACATCGCACGCCAGGCAAATCAAAGGAGATCTGCTGTATTCTGCAGTAGAGAATGCTGTTCAGAGAATGCAATTTTTGGAACATATGCAAGGAAAACATATTGAATCACACTTGTAAATGATGCCAATATGGAAATTAATATCATACGTATGTAAATGTAAGATGCAAATGTAAATATAGAATGTACTTCATACGTATAAAATATAAATGTGATAACATTTTACATGCAGTTTGAAAAGGACAACTTTCTGTACTTTCTATGCCTATTTTACTCCTGAAATGGACCTCACAGCGCCACTTTGGCTCGCGGTGGCAAAAATCCGAACTATATATTTTTATTTCAAAAATCAAAACCCCATGATCTAAATGGTATTTACTGCAAATTTGGTTGAGTTTGGCCCAGCAGTTTTCTCACTATCGGGCTCTAATCACCTTTACTTTAATTACGACCACCCTGTATAAGATTCAATGTTCTCGATAGATAAACAAAATTATCATCACTGGAAGATCTGAAGAATAAAACGCCTTGGCCCCGTTTGTAAACAAATTTACAAAAAATATGAAATTGGATCAATATAAGTCAAAATAAAAGCGCTAAAATGTTATTAGAGAAGATGTACTTCATCCTTTTTCAACATTTGGCTAAACACAATATATGAGTTTGAAAAATATTTGCCAAAATAAAACAGATGGCTTAAGAAATTACGAATATCAATAATTCTCGTAATCCTTAAACCCGATGCCTGTAATTGATATAATCCAGTAGAAAAAGCAATACCGCCCGTTCATAAAATTAATTTTAATATCAATTTCTGTATTATTTTAATAAAAAATTAATAAAAATCGTCTGCTGAATAAACACATTTGATTTATATGCATTACTAAGCTGTTGAATTCAAACTGTCTTTGATACTGAATCCATATCAGTCATCATCTAAGCCCTATCTATAGACGGGCCTGAGAAATATATGTTACAAGGAAAATGTACATTTTGTAATCGAAAGTGACATCTCCAGAACCGAAAATGGAAATCTTTAGTGGACCCTGCAGCCCCTCTGCAATTTGATGCTCAAACTATATCAGTCCTCGTCTAAGTTCTATCTATAGCCATTTCTGAGAAATAGATGTTTCAAGGAAATTTTTAAGACCGGATGTAGAAAAGGATCCGGAAATGGAAACCCTTAGTAAACCACCTTAGATCCTTCAGAATTACATACTGAGTCCATATCAGTTATCCCCTAAGCTCTATCTCAGCTATCCTCTAAGTTCTATCTCAGCTGTCTCCTCTAAACTCTATACTCCAAGATCTATCTATAGACAATCTTAAGAAATAAAGGTTTGAAGTAAAATGAAACTTTTAAACCGGAAATGGATAAATAGCCAAAAGTGGAAATATTTAGTGTGTCCCCACCCTTGCCGGAATTTGCTATTGAATCCATATCAATTATCATCTAAGCGCTAACTACAGCAGATCCTAAGGAATAAAAGCTTCAGGAAAAGGTTTTTAACAAAAGCAAATAACAAAATTTCTGACACCAATAAATAAAAAAATTGCTTTAAAAAGCAGTAAAACTGAACACTGTGGAACTTTTTGTAGTTTAATATAAGACATCTCCGTTTATTATGTAAGAGTTTGAAGATATTGGATTGAATGTTTCATCAATCACTATTGTTTGGCAGCGGAATTATGGCGAAGTATTTTGTCGCCATATAAATTTGGTAAAAGTTTTTCTTGAAACAGATGGTGTGCTTTCAGTATTTATATCAAAAGTAGATTTTGTTATGAAATGTCAACAGAAAAGGTATATAATTCTTCATTTATTAAAGAGCATGAATGCCCGCATTACACTATATTTTGAAAATGAATCGATCGATGCATCTTCATTCCTCACTTTGTGAGAAACATAAAAGATGAATAAGTAAAGTACACCTTGTGTAAAGGTGTAAAGTTTATTTGTATCTTTGTCCTCTGTAAGGATCCCTTATTATCCCTTTGTAAGGATCCCTTTTTTTGAGGATTTGTACTAAATTTGTCAAAAGTCATTTAACTCAGACTTAGAGTACTTGATATTTCGACCTTTCGGTTCAAGAGCAATAAAACAGGACGGCACTGTTTAAATTATAACTTAGTTTATTGGGGACTTCCACAGAATTCCAACAGTGTGCTGTGTAAAGCAACGGACGGCATAGATACTAATTGTTATTGCACACGCCCAGAATAAATGGCAAATATACAAGCTATTACAATATACTAGGCTGGTGATAATGCTTGCATAGATATGCATTTACAAAGCTTATATACTTACCCCGGCATTTTGGTACTTCGGCAGGTATTGCAGCCCCACCCCGAATACTAAACACTTCCTAGTCATCGTTGTATCGAATGGGGTTTCCTTCCACTCACTACTCAAATTTTACATCGTCTACTCAAGAACACTTTTCCATTCTAAGAACCCATTACTCAAGAAGCTTTCTTTCATTCCAAGAACACTCTACTCAATAACACTCTACTCGAAAACCCACTACTCACGCAGCCACTACTCAAGAAGCCTTTTTTCATTTCAATAACCTCTACTCAAGAACACTCTACACAAGAACCCACCATTCACGCAGCCACTACTCAAGAAGCCTTTTTTCCTTTCAAGAACCTCTACTCAGGAACACTCTACCCAAGAACCCGCTACTCACGCAGCCACTACTCAAAAAGCCTTTTTCCTTTCAAGAGCCTCTACTCAGGAACACTCTACTCAGGAACACTCTACTCAGGAACACTCTACTCAAGAACCCACTACTCACGCAGCCACTACTCAAGAAGCCTTTTTTCATTTCAAGAACCTCTACTCAAGAACACTCTACTCAAGAACACTCTACTCAAGAACACTCTACTCAAGGACCCACTACTCAAGAACCCACTACTCACGCAGCCACTACTCAAGAATCCTTTTTTCATTTCAAGAACACTGAAAACCTCAGCATCCCAAACATATTCCTGTTCTATCGTAGGAACGCAGAAAATGCTGATTTGCTCGGTGAATGGTCTATCAACCGAACCAGTTAGAATTGTTAGTTTAGGTAAACATAAATTATAATGCAAACTAAGGGAAACAATAATCGAAAAGTTATTTAGACATCACAAAGGAAAGTATGAGCAACATATCCAAGCAAACAACACAATAATACAGAATACATTTGTTTCGAGTATAATCTTGACACTTTTAGACTTTAAGTTTGTCAGTCCTCTTGCAGTGACTAAGGAAAATAAGCTTATCCTCGAAACAGCTGTATGCTGCATTATTGTTACTCAAATTCATTTTCTCATTATTTCTTTAATAATTCATTACATTGAGTTTAATTGCATAAAAATGCACGCATAATTATCTGAAAGTACACTGAATTTGCACTTTAATTTAATTCCATTTTGTTTTCATTTGGTAACTAGGCGTATTTTCAAAGGCGGCACAACAAAAATGAGAAACATACCAACGGCTAGTTCTAGAGTAATGGGGTTGATCTTATTTTGTTGGTCGTCAAAAATTACGTGTAAAACAAGCATTAAATTGATATATTTGAGGATAGTCTTTTTACTTTCCTTATATACAATATACAAGTATAATTTACTTTCCTTATATGCAAGTATAAGGAAAGTATTGTGACGGGACGAAAATTCGAATTCGAGATTTCGACGGGAGAGCATGTTTCAAGCATTCCTGATCACGAATCAAACAGTTTTGAGGTGATGTGTGTGTGTGTGTGTGTGTGTGTGTGTGTGTGTCAGTGAGTCTGTAGAGACGATATGTCATGAACGAATGGAGCGATTCAAATGAAATTTGGTAGAAAAATTACAATCCTTGATTACTGGAAGCCTACTGTTTTTAAACACAATCGAATGTTCAGAATGCCCTAAATTTTCGAGTGAAATTTTGACAAAAATCATCAAAAAGTCAAAACCTTTGATAAAGTTACGCAAATAGGCATTTCTTATGTAACTTTTCTTTAGAAAACGGTTGACATAAACTTTAGAAAGCTAGCATGAACGGTTATCGAGATATTGCATATTTTTTAAATAAATTTATCATAAAATCCCATAGATTAAAAATAATATATTAACTGTTGAGAAATATGTTCACTTTTCATATGCAATATCATGCGGTAAATTGAGTGACATCATTCTCGTGAATCTAGCTCGTTCCATTCATGAGAAAAGATACTTTGAGTAATACTTTTGCATTTGAACACTAATAGTCATTTATCTGGTATAAGAATAACTTATTTCTCCGTTTATAACTGTTGGCGAGATTTTGGTGACGAATTTAACGGAATATCGCCAACTTGGTGACTTCTTTTTATATGTTGCCAAATTAACGAAAATCTCGCCAAATGGATAACAATGACGCTAAATCAATGAAAATTACAATTAATTGACGAAAATTCAATATCTTGGAAAGAATGTGAGTATCTACTATAAGAAAAACCTATTTTTTACTGTAAAAATAGTAAATTCATTGCATTATATAAGGAAAGTCATGTGTTGCCCACATCACATTTTTAGTAGCCTGGCAGATCATTAGCCTTCATTGGAAGCTACTATGATACGTGACACTGAATGTAGGATATAAAGAGGGACTGATTCTTCAGCATACCGGCGTGATGCTGCTTGAATAGTTAGTCTTTCCGCTATAATACAGCTCCCCTGGGATGCCAAAATCAGCCGTGGCCAGTATAATGAAAAGAAGAAAGTCTAATGGCACAAGCAGAGCAAATCATCAACCAAACAACCAAATAGACTGCATAAATTAAATGATCGTAATATCATATGCTTAATGAGGAATCTCAAAATAATTATGCCATTAATTACCGTAGTACGTCTGGAGTCATATGCTATCGATTACCATAGTAAATCGGGAGCTACATGTCATTGATTACCATGGTAAATCGTGAGATACATGCCGTCGAACACTATGGTAAGTTGGAATCCACATGCCATCGGTTAATATGGTAAATCGGGAGCTGCATGACATCGATTACCATAGTAAGTCGGGAGCTACATGTTATCGATTACCATAGTAAATCGGGAGCTACAAGCCATCGATTACCATGGTAAATGGGGAGATACATGCCATCGAGTACTATGGTATTTCGGGAGCTACATGCTATCGATTACCATAGTAATTCGGCTGCACATAAGCGCCACATCACTCAACTTAATGCAAAATAACGACTTCAATGTGAAAAATGAGCAACTGCTTATAATAAGCAAACTTGAATAATATTTAAAATTATTTATTTCAAAACTGTCTTCAAATTTAAAGGCATTAAAATCAAAAATTAATCTCATCTTCATGATATTAAAGTCACTTTACAAAATTATATCAAACATTAATCAATCTTATATTCATTAGCATTTTTAATTGAATTTTGGGAGATGTCCTAGAATTTAATGACGCATACTTAAAAGACCACCGATGTAATAAATTGAATATCTTCAACAAAATTCTCTAGCTTAAATATCTATCTCCTCCAAATAATTATTTAAATTTTCACAAATATCTTTACTGGGGCTGGAAAGCTGTGTAGAAGCATGACACTGTATACAACAGCAAATTATGGTACAGCGTTCCCATTTCCTACAGTGAGAAAGAAATATTGTGCAGTTTTGAACACTTCCTGAATTGAATAAAAATGCTTTACATTCTGCTGGCGTTTGTGATTCTTTGGTGAAATTCTAATTGTCTTTAAAAAGTATCATATACGAAATGCATACAATTTTTAACCTGCAAATAAAACAAAAAATCTGATGTGGGCAGCACATGGCTTTCCCTGCAGACTTATATCCACGCTCTCTTCGTTTTAATTAAATTTAATTCACTTTTAATTCAATTTTCGTTCTCGATTGGTAACTGGACTTATTTTCAAAGGTGGCGTAGAGAAAATCCGCAAAAACTGAAATATCTCGAGAACGGCTAGGCCTAGTATAATGGGGTTGGTCTTATTTTTTCCTTCATTAAAAATTACGTATAATACAAGAATTTAATGGATATATTTAAGCATACGTAGCTTTTACTTTAGATTTTGAGGACTTTTGAAGGTTATTACGCAAAAAAAGGTAGGTTCTTTTATCTCAAATCGTACCCAAAACTAATCAGCACCAGATTCACCCACAATTGACTTACCAAATTTTTTGAAATTCGGTCAATTAGTTTTTTAGTTAGAGTGGATGCAAAATCTGCACAGATAGACACACAGACGCCACGCTAAAAATGGTATTTCCGCATTCTAGAGGTCTCGAAGCGTGTAGATCCGTCGAAAACTCGAGTTGCGATTTTCTACATGATTCCAATACTTTCCCTATACATTACCATGTATTGCAGGGAAAGTAAAAATCTGATGTGGACAGCACATGACTTTCCCAGCAGACTTATATTCACGTTCTCTGTACTTTAATTAAATATAATTCACTTTTAATTCAATTTTCGTTCTCGTTCGATAACTGGACTTATTTTCAAAGGTGGCGTAGAGAAAATACGAAAAAACTAAAATATCTCGAGAACGACTAGTACTAGTGTAATAGGGTTGATCTTATTCTTTTCTTCGTTAAAAATTAAGTATTAAACAAGCATGTAATGGATATATTTAAGCATACGTAGTTTTTTATTTTAGATTTTCGCAATTTTTGCGGGCCATTTTGCAGAAAAAGACAGGTTATTTTTTTCCGAATCGAACCAAAATCTAATCAGCACCTGGATAACCCACAAGCGACTTATATACTAAATTTTGTGAAATTCGATCCATTAGTTTTTAGCTAGAGTGGATACAAGCTTTTGCGGCCCATTTCGCAAAAAAAAGCGGGTTCTTTTATCCCGAATCGTACCCAAAACTAATCAGTAACAGAGTCTCTCCCAAGTGCCACCTCTTACCTACCAAATTTTATGAAATTCGGTCCATGAGTTTTTTAGTTAGAGTGAATACAAAATCTGCACAGACAGACAAACAGACACACAGATAGACACACAGACAGGCACACAGACAGGCACACTGACAGACACACGCACAGACGTCACGCTAAAAATTATTTTTGTCGTATTCTAGAGGTCTCGAAACGTGTAGATCCGTCGAAAACTCGAGTTGCGATTTTTGACATGATTCCAATACTTTCCCTATGCATTACCATATATTGTAGGGAAAGTAAAAATTAACTGGAGTGTAACACAATTCGATTTTTATTTTTTAATTTTACAAGTAAAATTTTGAAAAATCGATATGATTACAATTGATTCAAAATGATTACCATCATAGCGTGTTACTCTTTATTTTACAGGGCTTGACAAAATCTTTCGATTGATAACGAGGGGGCCAATGATGTCACGAACACAAAAATTGTATCGCAGCTACTTTTGACAACAATGATTTGACAACAATGATAACCATTAAGTCTCCTAATCATTGAGCCATAAATAATCCCTTTTATGCCTGATTATGTCAAATTTTGTCCTGTGTTGCCATGGTTAAAATATATATAATTTTTAATGAATTCCGAAGTTTTCACTCGATTTTTAAAAAAATTCTATCTAGTTCTAGATTTTTTTATATAAAAGCCGGATACAAAGTTTCGTGAAAATCCATTAATATTTGTAGCAGCTATCACAAGAAATCGATCACTCCCAAAAATAATCAAAACGCGTTTAGGAGGTCTTAAAACATATACTGGCATCAAAATCTCGAAATCGAAAATTTTCATGAAAAGCATACTTTCTCAATACTACGTATGAGAAAGTATTCGTATGAGAACGTTAAAAGAAAGGTATGTTAAAAGTTAAAAGAAAAGTAAGAAAGTTAAAAGAAAGGTATGTTAAAAGGAGAAAGTTATACGTATGATAAAGGTACACAAAGTTAAAAGGTTTTAGGGCGCTAAACCGAAATTATGTCCGAGACATAAAATACCTCTTGTTATACAACTACTTGAAATGAAACAACGTTTTACATAGAAATTTCATTTAATTCTACAAACTACCAACAGTGATCTATGATAAAAGACAAAATCTGATGTGAACAGTTTTCTTTAACAGTGCGAAAATAATGTATATGATCCACGTCACAGTGTTATTAACATAGAATTGTAGATTTGGCGCTTTTCCGAAAGACAATATGTACTATTTCGAAGTACCATATGAAATTACATTTTAGGCAACTCCAAATCGACAATTATCAATATTGATAGTAACCACAATGAGCAATATAGTCCATATATAAAAATATTTTATTAATAAATTCATCAATTGGGCGTCATTTTCTCAATTCTAACAACATTCTATCAACAATCTGGAGCAAAATATCGCCAAGATGGCGATATTCTGCTTAGTTAGTCACCCAATTCGCCAAAATTATAGCCAAGCGTTACCGACAGACTGAAAGATGAGCATTTCTTAACATTGAATGTCTGCAAAATGTTAAACGTCAAAATACAAAACTATTGCACAAAAAAGCTTCTCTGACGAATGGAAAGAACTTGATCAACTAGAATGATGTTCACAAATTTACTGCATAATATTACATATAAAAAGTGAATATATTTCACAATAAATAAGTCTTTAAAATTTTATGTTATTTTATTTATAAATTTATTTGAAAAACGGGCAATATCTTGAGAATGGTTCGTACTAGCGTAATAAAGTTTAGTTCAAAAGATTTTTAATGTAAAATTACATAAACAATAATGAAATAATTATTTACGTAACATAAATAAGAGTGCTGATGTTTTTCTGATTTTTTCAAAATTTCCTTCGAAAATTTGACGGTCTTAAGAGCATTCTAATGAGTTCAAAATAAGTCCACTTTCAGTATTCACTGATTATAATTTTTGTACTTTTCGTACCAAATTTTGTTCGAAACGCTCAATTCTTTCGTGAGATATCATCTGCACAGTCTCACGGACGCACACACACACGCACACATACATACATACACATCACCTCAAAAGCATTCAATTCGAGTTCAAAGATGGTTGTAAAGCGAATTCGAATTTTCGATCTCGTCACAAAACTTTCTCTATGCATTAAAATATACAGGGTGTCCCAAAAAGATTAAAACGCTCTCTAATTCTTTACCTGTTGGAGATAAGTGGACAATGTAAATTGCAAAAATGTTGAAAGTAAGGTAGGAAATAAGACTACGTTAATGAAATAGTCCTCCCATTAATTATCAAAAAGTTACTTTTTTTATTTTTATACGACCCCCGTAGCCAAATTTGGTCAATCAGAAAATTTTTACTTTTAATGCAACAAGATCATTAAAAAACCCTCATATCTGTATCTTTAAAATTGGGCGAGTTATAGTTAATTAAAAATTGAACATTATGAATGGGGACCTTATATCAAATTAGAAATGTAAATTTGTGACATATCACAAAAAAGATAAAACTGGATGATAATACATAGGAGGATACCCAACAGCTTAGTGAGTACCACTGCTTCATATGATCTCTGTCTGTGTAATGCTTTATTTAGATGCACTTGTAATAAAAAAATTTGACACATATTAACGTATTTTTGATCTAGACAATTTCCATCGTCAATTTGTTTATGATCCCTATTTTCACTGATGAAACAGCCTTTCACATGGTGTGGAAAAGCGAAATGAGTCAGATTTTTTTCTTTGTCATAATTCAGTTGATTTTAAAGATACTGATATGCGGTTTTTTAATGATCTTGTTGCATTAAAAATAAAAATTTTCTGATTGGCCCAATTTGTCTGAGAGGGTCATATAAAAATTAAAAAGTGTAACTTTTTGAAAATGAATGGGAGGACTATTTTATTAACGTAGTCTAATTTCCTACTCTACTTTCAATATTTTTGCAATTTACATTGCCCCCTTATCTCCAACAGTTAAAGAATTAAAGCGCGTTTCAACCTTTTTGGGACACCCTGTATATAGGGAAAGTAAAAATCTGGTGTGAGCGGCACATAATTTTCCCTAAAGACTCATATTAATGTTCTCTTTATTTCTTCAATAATTCATTACATTGAGTTTGATTGCACAAAATAACAGCCGTAGTTATTTTAAATTGCACTTTTCCTTCCAATTTCCGTTTTTATTTGGTAACTGCACTTATTTTCAAAGGTGGCGTAGAGAAAATACGAAAAAACTAAAATATCTCGAGAACGGCTAGTCCTAGAGTAATGAGCTTATTCTTTTCATCTTCAAAAATTGCGCATAAAATAAGCGCTTAATTGATATATTTGAGCATACGTAGTTTTTTATTTTTAGATTTAACGATTTTTGCGGCCATATCGTAAAAGAAGGCAGACTATTTCTTCTCAAATCGTACCAAAATCTAATCAGCACTAGATCAACCTACAGGTGATTTATCTACCTAATTTTGTGAAATTTGGTCTAATAGTTTTTCAGCTAAAGTGTATACAGGCACTTTTTGAGGGCCATTTTGCAAAAAAAGGCAGGTTCTTTTATCCCAAATCATACCAACATCTAATCAGCACCCACATGGGACTTGCCTAACAAATGTTATGAAATTCGGTCAATTAGAGTGGATACAATATCTGCACAGACAGACACACACACACACAGATGTGAGACAATACTTTCCCTATACATCATAGTACTATGTATATAAAACTATGTATAAAAAACTATATTTTCTTATATGCAATATCATTAAAAAATAATACATTCATACACGTAATAAACCACCTTTAGTGGAAACGTAAAGTCAGTATTTTTTTTATTTATTTTATTTATACATTTATTTTAATTTTATTAACTTATATGAGACACAAAGGTTAACATCCAACTGCAGCAACAATAAAAAAAACAAAAAGGAATTAAAAACAAATTACAATTAAAATACTACGTTTAAAATTACGTACTGACATTAAATGACGTCAAAATCGATTGAAAAGGAATTGCACTAATTGTAAAATTAAAAATGCGATGTGGACAGCACATGACTTTCCCTGCAGACTTATATCCACGCTCTCTTTGTTTTAATTAAATTTAATTCACTTTTAATTCAATTTTCGTTCTCGTTCGGTAACTGGACTTATTTTCAAAGGTGGCGTAGAGAAAATCCGCAAAAACTAAAATATCTCGAGAACGGCTAGGCCTAGTGTAATGGGGTTGGTCTTATTTTTTCCTTCATTAAAAATTACGTATAATACAAGAATTTAATGGATATATTTAAGCATACGTAGCTTTTACTTTAGATTTTGAGGACTTTTGAAGGTTATTACGCAAAAAAAGGTAGGTTCTTTTATCTCAAATCGTACCCAAAACTAATCAGCACCAGATTCACTCGCAATTGACTTACCAATAATTCGGTCAATTAGTTTTTTAGTTAGAGTGGATGCAAAATCTGCACAGACAGACACACAGACACACACACACAGACGTCACGCTAAAAATGGTATTTCCGCATTCTAGAGGTTTCGCAGCGTGTAGATCCGTCGAAAACTCGAGTTGCGATTTTCTACATGATTGCAATACTTTCCCTATACATTACCATGTATTGCAGGGAAAGTAAAAATCTGATGTGGACAGCACATGACTTTCCCTGCAGACTTATATTCACGTTCTCTGTACTTTAATTAAATTTAATTCACTTTTAATTCAATTTTCGTTCTCGTTCGATAACTGGACTTATTTTCAAAGGTGGCGTAGAGAAAATACGAAAAAACTAAAATATCTCGAGAACGGCTAGTCCTAGTGTAATGGGGTTGATCTTATTCTTTTCTTCGTTAAAAATTACGTATTAAACAAGCATTTAATGGGTATATTTGAGAATACGTAGTTTTTTATTTTAGAGTTTTCGAATCGTACCAAAATCTAATCAGCACCAGGGTGTCCCACAAGTGACTTATCTACCGAATTTTGTGAAATTCGGTCCATTAGTTTTTCAGCTAGAGTGGATACAAACTTTTGCAGGCCATTTCGCAAAAAAGGCGGGTTCTTTTATCCCGAATCGTACCCAAAACTTATCAGCACCAGATTTGCCCACTCGTGACTTACCAAATTTTATGAAATTCGGTCCATTAGTTTTTTAGTTTGGATGCAAAACCTGTACAAACAGACAGACACACAGACACACACACTGACGTCCCGCTAAAAATAGTTTTTTCGTTTTCTAGAGGTCTCGAAACGTGTAGATCCGTCGGAAACTGATGTTGCGATTTTCGACATGATTCCAATACTTCCCCTACACATTACCATGTATTACAGGGAAAGTAATAAAACAGAATGATTTCTGACATTTCGTTTTGCATTTGTAAAAGTCCAAAACAACACATCTCTTTTCAAAGATTTATTTTTAAAGTTTGATTAAATTAATAAAAATTGAAAGTGACTGCAGAGTCACCTTCTTTAACCCATAAAAATGTATGAGATGAAGCCGGCACTGCAATCACATTCATTAATTAATGTCGAAAGTGATTGGAATTACCTTCTTCAACCCATTAAAATGTATAAAGTGAAGAAGGGCACTACATTCACTTTCATTAATTAATGTTGAAAGTAACTGCAGTGACTTTCTTCACCTTCTAAAAATGTATGATGCGAAGGAAGCAATTGCAATCATTTTCATTAATTAATATTGGAAGTGATTACAGTTCCCTTCTTTATCCTATATAAATGTATGAGGTAAAGACGGACATTGAATTCACTTTCATTATAAATTATAGAAAATAAACAAGACAAATCATATGCTTTCTATTCTTTAAGATATTAAAGTTAAAGTATTATCTGAAATGTGTAGATTAAATTATGTGGAAATTATTGAACAACATGAAGTTCTCCAAAGGTTGATTTCTTAAATTTGATTGAATTAATTACTATTGGAAATGATTGCAGTGGTCTTCTTTATCTCTTAATAAGAAATATCAATCATGCATAAAGCATTGATTAAAAAACACGTTCCAACTGAAATGCAATCTTATTTAAACATCTCTAAAATATGATACATTCAGCGGTGATATTTTTTAAATTATCACAGTATTACAATAATTAATTATACTTGGAAATTTAAAACTTGAAAAGGCCAATGCTATAAATCGTCTGATTCTCTATGTAAAATCGATGAATATCACTTATATTTCAGACTCTAGATTTAAATAATTTTGCGTGAAAAAATTCAGCAATTCTTATACAATTCATCTTACAATTGCTTGATTTGTTTACATTTTGCATTCTATGGAAATAATACTTCGTTGTATGAATAATCAAATTTTAGTGATCATTTAAAATAAAAAATATTATAATTGCGTTAGCACGGAATTTCGATACACAGATAATACACAAAACTAAAGCGGTTTTACTGCGAATGCAACACTAAATATAAATTTAAAACATACACGATCAACCAAGATACTTAGCACGATCTTTACACACAGGAAAAAAATGGATTTAAAATATTGGAATGTAACACTTTCCAACTTCAATGCAATTTTATATAAGCATCTCTAAAATGCGATACATTCCTCGGTAATATTTTTTAAAATTATCACAATACTACATTAATTTATTATATTTGAAAACTAAAAACTTCATCGAAAAAAATGAACTTCATTCAAATGACGGCATTGAAATAAAAATTGCCTGATTTAAACATCTCTAAACTGTGATACATTCCTCGATAACAGTTTTAAAATTATCATAATACTACAATAATTTATTATGTTTGAAAACTTCATCGAAAACAAATGAACTTTATTCAAATGACGGCATCGAAATATAAATCGCCTGGCTCTCTATATAAAAGCAGCATATCATTCATATACTTTTTTCCATAACAAGCATTTCATTCATCACAAAATTATAATAATTTATTTTATTTAAAACCTTTAAACTATAGAGGTGCAAGAAATTTAACTCTATGCTTAAAACTTCATCGAAAAAATCGTTTTTTTTTTCTTTGTGTAAAATCAATGAATGTCTCATTCATATCAGCTATATTGCAGACTCCATGAGCTAAATAATTTTGCGTTAAAGAAATGCAGCAATTCTTATACAACTCATTCTACATCTATTGGTGTTTACATTCTCCATAAGTGAAAATTAGGCTTCGTTGTAGATATAATCAAAGTTTGATGATCATTTAAGCTCAAATATATTGCAATTATGTTGTTTCAGTATGTAGATGCACAGAATTTGAGCAGAAATAAAGCGGCTTTAGGACGGATACAACACTAAATATGAATTAAAAAGAACTTTAAAAATCACGATTTTGGATCACATGATCTCTTCATATAAAGGATATAATTATTATTTTAGTTTTTACTTAAAAAAAACTACTAAATATATTTTGCTGAAATTTTTTTTATATATTTTATGGGATAATTTGAATATTTTCTAAAACTTTCGAAGTAATTTGTGAATTTTAAATTCGCTTAAAAAATGTTTGAAAAAGTAGGTCCCATAGGGTTCAATGTATTTCATTTTTTCAACCCGGGTTCAATCCAAAACTAATTGAGTGATATTATTCATTCATATTCCCATAGGTCCCACAGACCGTCCGACCAACATACTAAAATTTCATTTTGATAAAGTCATTTTTACGGCAGTTATCGTGCTAACAGACAGACAGACAGACAGAATGCATATAATATACGAATAATTCGAGTCGCGATGTTCACTCTAAATATTTCATTTATTCATATTTTAGATGCAGCTATTTTAAACTCCGGTAACTATGTAATTACAGTTAAATGTATTTTTTGTGTGTGACTGGAATGAAATGTGATTAACAAAGTATATATTATACGCTAAAGCTTTTTTGATTGCTTTATTTATTTATTTTTTTTTACTAAGAGAAAATTTCTGGCTGTTTAATTTTACTTCAAAGATTCCTGTTTTACTTCAACGATCTCAAAGATAAGTCGCGCATATTAATTTGCGGTTAATTTGTTTTATTTTAGCTGCTGATAAATAGTACGTAAATTTACGATATTTCTTTAATTACTTGCCTCATAAAGTTTCTTTAAAAAAAATGTTATTTAAAATGCATTTATTCATAATCAAAGAGAAATTTTACTTCGCGATTAAAAATTTTTGTTAGGTTAAAAATGCCGTAAAAAATACTTAAAAGGACGGGAAAATATGAAAATAAAATCAAGCGGGAAAACCTCATATCGTCCATTTCATTCAATAATTAGTAATTAACGAATTGGTATCCATTTTATAAAAAACTACTTTTTCGAATAAAAAAATTACCATTTTCTTAATTATGATTTTGCTTAATGAAAATAGCGGTGTTACAGATTTTATTACTGTATGATTGAAACAACATTTATTGCAATAAACACAAATGTACCTGGGGACTTACTCCAAGCGTGTCATTCATAGTTCTGCGCCAGTCGATAAATGGCTCTCCTATTAGCCATTTGCAGATGACGTCCCACCGGTAAATCTACATTTTGTTATCCCTGTGTTGGGTGGCAAAATCGCTTTTCCATTCCATGTTAGAGTATACTTTTCTTTCTATTCAAAGTTTCTGCTATTACAATTGCATAAGGATGCAGTGATATACATTGTTGTGCTCCGAATATACGGTACAATTTCTCAATATACCTTTCTCGAAGGCCTACATTTATGTATTTCATTGCATCTAATACGATATGAAGGATATGATGACATCAAACATGGCGATGTAAACAAACGGTGACGTCTTATTATGGCGTTCATACAAATTGAGACTCTTAAATATACAGGCTGGCGTAACAGCGGCCATATTGGCTCCCAGTTGAAGCGATGGCTGTACATGGCTGAAAGAAAGTCACTTTCTCGTTCTTTTCTGGAGATCTGAAGAAAATTAAAACATTCTGGACTTCTTATCTTCAAGGATTGGTACAATTTTTTAAAAGTAAAATCACTTTTTTACAGTCAAATTTTTGTATCAAATATCATGCATCCGCCATTGAATTAGCACGGGCAGACGATAAACTAACTGTACAGGTTGGAGTCAAAATGGCGGTCGCGTCAGCCTGTATATTGAGGAGCCTTAGTGCAACTGGTCAATAGCTAAGAAAAAATCGTTATACAAAATTCAATAGCGTTTGTTTCTCCACCATATAAAGTCCCTGTTTCGTCCTTATACGGTCTCAACAAAAGTAACTGCTGTTAACAGCACTGAAACTTTCTATATAGGGTTGACATATTTTTTTCAACTGATAACCGAACTTCAAATTAAATGCACACATAACGCACAGAGACATATTATGATTGGACGTATAACCATGTGAATTCAATGCAAATGTGAAATCATGGCAAGAACTGATAATTTTTAGCTCTTAAAATTTGTTATTAAAGTCGAGTGTCGTACTCGACTTTAATAACAAATGTTAACAAATTACTATATATAATATAAATAAACAGTATAAAAAAATTTGTTCATATTTTTAATTACGAGCAGGGCCTGTTATTTACCTACCAGTGAATAAAATATTTACTTATCTTTAAGAAATATATTTCATTCTTATGTTTATATTTCAAACTTATTTCAGATGATCTAAATAGTCAGACACAAGTGTCTGTTGGAATAGAAAAGCAGAGAGAATATTATTATCGTCAGCACGTGTCCTGGCGAAACATTTCTCTACGAGCTCTCTTATAATGGATGTTGAGTGCTTGGAAAATACAGAAGTCATGTTTGTGATGTTCCATTCGGCATTTCCTATGCAGAAGGACAGAAATTCTCCACTTCTCAGAAATAACATGGAAGATATATTTATCCATCCGTTGGACATATCTTAATACAATAGTATAAGCATATTTTCATAAGACATATACAGGGTGTCCCAAAAATATTGACCTCGGCTTTTATTCCTTAAATATTAATCTTAGACATATATAATAAATTACAAAGTTGCGTAAAAAAGGTACAGAATTTTATGAAATCCATTAAAGTTTTCAAGGGAATTAAATTTTAAGAAATACTAAATTTAAATTTTTATACGGTCCCCGTACAAAAACATTTCCAATAAGTAAAATGTGCCTCATACATTAATAAGATGACGTACAAAATTTCAGAATTTTATCATAAAAAGTCCCAGAGATATGAAAAGACAAAAATGCTGACTTAAATCACTTTTCGATGCATCGACATAGGTTCTCAGAGGGGACAAATCATGTCGGCAAATCGCGTTTCAAGGGTCTTACACAAATTACGAAAGAAAATAATAATTACATAAATAAATAATAGTTTTACTATTCATTGGTACAAAAGTATATACACTGTGTAGAAATAATAACTTTACACAAAGATTACAAAGCTTGTTCAAAATGTTATTCATCCATACCAACGGTCCATTAAAGATAAGAGACAGACATTATTTACCAGGTGATGCATTTCTGCTTTGCATCATTTGCACTCCTGCTGTAAACATTTGCATTTTAATTTGCGATTAATCCCTCACCAACTTTGTTTAAACATATCTCAGGGACTTTTTATGATAAAATACTGAAATTTTGTACATCACCTTATTAGTGCATGGGCACATTTTACTTATTGGAAATGTTTTTATACGGGGCCGTATAAAAATATAAATTTTGTATTTCTTCAAATTTAATCCCCCGAAAATTTTTATCGATTTCATAAAATTCTGTGCCTTTTTTACGCAATTTTGCAATTTATTATATATGTCTAAGATCAATATTTAAGGAATAAATGCCGAGGTCAATGTTTTTAGGACATTCTGTGTATTGATAAAGTTGTGTATATACAGAATTTCTAGGAAATTCCTCAAGCATCCCAATAACTTTGTAAGGGAAGTTCTATGAGTGTATACGTTAGGTCTAGCTATAGTAAAGTGACCGTGCCCGTTCGAATAAAATTAATTGTAGTGCCCGTAGCCAAGAATTTAAAAATATAGGACAAGAAAGTCGGCAACAAAGCGAGATAGACGAAAAAATCAGCTGTGGCTTCAGTCTGATGTAGCCGAAATGATTCAATATACTTATTTGAATTTTTTTTCAAACTCATTTATTTTGTTTACAGGCTTTCAAAACGCGGCAAATTAATCGCTAACTGTTTACAGCTAGGGAGCACTTTTAGTTTACGCCCCGATTTTATCTGGATAATGTCTTTCTGAAATTTACTCAGAAACGTTCGCTGCTGAAGTTCTGATAAGAACTGCCCAAACCGGTCTGTAGATTCTGCCATCTGCAGTAGGAGCGCAATTATCTCTCTTTTAGCTTTCCTTACAATGCATGTATAGGTAAAGCATTAGAATCCTGTCGAAAATCGCAACTGCAGTTTTCAACGGGTCTACGCGTTTCGAGCATTCTAATGGACGAAAAGCTATTTTTGAGTATCGTCTGTCATTGTGTCTGTGATATTCATGCATCCGCTCTAGCTCAAAAACTATGCGATGAAATTTCACAAAATTTGGTTTAGTAAAAATTTTGTCCTGGGTTAACTTGGTGCTGATTAGATTTTGCTACGATAAAAAAAAAAAGAACCGGACTATTTTAGCGAAATGGCCCGCAAAAATCGTCAAAATCTGAAATAAAAAAACTAAATATTAATTAATGTATTAATTAAATGATTGTTTAATACGCAATTTTTGACGTCGAAACGAATAGGCCCAATTATCTATGATGACACTTTCTCGGGATATTTGTGTTATGTTATTTTTTTTTAATCTTCAGGAGCTGGTAACGTTATAATAAAATGCGTTAAGTTGCCAAATAAAAAAGATTTATTTTCTTCTGCAATTAAACTGAATTTAATGGATTAAGAAGAAAAAAGAAAAAATTCTTCTGAGCCTATAAGGAAATGTGCTGCCTGTATCAGATTATTTTTCTCAATTAAAATTTCCATAAACATTTTACATTGTAGAATATTATAATAGAGTTTTATATTTTCAGAATATGGAAAATAGGAATCAACAAGTTTTTCTGTTTTTGGGATATATATATGTCGGCATTTATATTTGTAGAGTGCTTATCTGATAAGGATAAAAATTGTCCTAAAGCTTTTGAGTTCTGGTTTCCATGGTTTCAGATGAAAATATTTGATGTCGATAACAAGTCTTACTTTACACATGTTTTATCTCTTTGCCTTTCCTATATATAATAATAAAAGGTGTGTGTGTGTGTGTATGTTCTGTTCAAAGTTTGTTTGAAAGAAAATTTTACTGTCTTTTTTATGATGTTAAGACAGAAACTGTGCGATAATATATAAAATTGCTAATGGGCTGATTTGTCCGCATTTCATTCAAAACGGCGCCTAACAGCTAACAAACAAATGCAGACTTAAGATGAAGTATTACTTTACAGAATTATACAGAGGTATTACTGTACCGAATTTCATAGCTGTGAGTCACTTAAATTTTCCGCTACGCAGCCAACAGACTGAAATATAAATACATTTTATTACTAGCAGGTGTACTCGTTCTTCGTACGGAATATACGTATAATATAAAGAAACTTAAAATTAACAATCATGTTTACATTCCTATAGTATACTAAATGACATTGTTATTCAAAACATTCTATGAAAATATTTAAGACAATGCTCCTAAATCTCTTCTCGCTATACAAAATTATCTTCACAGGTAGATCTAAACAATAAAACATTCTGGTCCCTTTTGTAAATAATTGTCATTTGTTTTCAAAAATTTATAATAAATATGTAATTGAATCAATATATGTCAAAATAAAAGCGCTAAAATTGTATGGGAAGATATATATATACCCGTACAACTTATATCCTCAATATTGGAAGATATACACGAGTATTAATAGAAGATAAATAATCCCCATAATCTTGAAACCTGAAAGTCCCAGTCCAGTTAAAAATGGAATTTCGATCAAATTTATTTTATATACATTTCTTTATTATTTAAATCGGAAAAGAATTAATAAAAATCGTTTGCAGAATAAACACACTGAATTTGAATCCACTGTAAAGCGAACGTGATATCATTTTCTTCAAATAAATTTGAGGAAAAAATACCATCTGCACAATACTATGTCCCTGCAAGATTTAACTGTGCGTTTTAATTTAATATCTAAAGAATCCTTAGTTTTAGAAACTCGAGACATGGACTAAATTTTAAGCGGGGATATTCCTGTTCTACTCCGAAAATTTCATCCAATACTGTGCAATCGTTCTCTCGTGATGATGAGATAAACATGCATATATACAGCCAGACATATTTTCAAATTTATTTATATAGACTAGCAGTATATCCGGTCTTTGTACGGAGTATATAATATAAAAAAACTTAAAATTCAAAATTACGCGTAAATCCTTATAATATTCTAAATATGACATTGTTATTCAAATAATTCTATTAAAATATTTAAATTAATGCTCCTGAAAAGAAATTTAAGAATCTCTGTTGTAACTATACAAAATTATCTTCCCAGGAAGGTCTGACAAATAAAATATCCTGGTTCCGTCTGTAAGCAAAATTACACAAAATATGAAATTAAATCAATATATGCCAATATAAAAGCGCTAAAGTTGTATGGGACGATATACCTGTATTGCTTATATTCTCGAATATTAGAAGATATATAGGGTGTCTCAAAAATATTGACCATGGCTTTTATTCCTTCAATATGATCTTAGACATGTATAATAAATTACAAAGTTACGTAAAAAGTGGTACAGAATTTTATGAAATCGATAAAAATTTTCAGGGGATTAAATTTGAAAAAATGCAAAATTTAAATTTTTATGTGGTCCTCGTACAAAATCATTTCCAATGAATAAAATGTACCGCATACACTAATAAGGGGATATACAAAATTTCAGTATTTTATCATAAAAAGTCCCAGAGATATGTTCAAAAAAATTTGGTGAGTGATTAATCACAAATTAAAATGTAAATGTTTACAGCAAGAGTGCAAATGACGCAATGCAGAAATGCATCATAGGCAAATAATATCTGTCTCTTATCTTTAATGGATCTTTGGCATGGATGAAAAACAGTTTGAACAAGCTTTGTAATCTTTGTGTAAAGTTATTATTTCTACACAGTGTAGATACTTTTGTACCAATAAATAGCAAAATTATTATTTATTAAATAAAGCGGTTTTAGGACGGATACAGCACTAAATATAAATACAAGAAAGATCAATCCTTTATAAAGCATTGATTATGAAACACTATCCAACTATAATTTTATTTAAAGATCTCTAAAATACGATACATTTAGCGACGATATTATTTTAATTATCACAGAACTACAAAGATTTATTTTACTTGGAAAATTAATTTATTCAAGGGGCTATTTCAAGGATACCTACAGAATTTCATGAAATTCGGTTCAGCCGTTCTCCCGTGATGATGAGACAAACATACATGCAGACAGATTTTCAATTTTATTTATATAAATTAGCAGCATACCCGTTCTTCGTACGGAGTATATAATATAAAGAAGCTCAAAATTCACAATCATGTGCAAATTCCTATAGTATACTAAATGACATTTTTAATCAAAATATTCTGTTAAAATATTGAATACAATGCTCCTAAATAGAAGTCTAAGAATCTCTGTTCTCGCTATACAAAATTATCTTCACGGGCAGATCTAAAAAATAAAACATTCTGGCTCCGTTTGCAAGAAAATTTACAAAAAATATGAAATTTAATCAATATATGCAACATACAAGCGTTAAAATTGTACGGGACCAGTACTACTTATATGCACGATTATTAAAAGATATACCCTGTATTAGTAGATTACATGTATAAATTGATCAATAAACCCGTAATCTTTAAACCTGAAGCAGTAATTGATTCCAATATATTCCAAAATAAAAGTGCTAAAATTATATGGAAAGATATACCTGTATTTCTTTTGATAAAGTAGATTAGAAGATATGTCCAAGTGTTAGTAGAAGATTACCCGTAGTACAATATGAGTCTCAAAACATTTGCCGAAATAAAACAGATGACGTAATAAATTGAAAATATCAATAATCCCCGTCATCTTCATATCAGAAGGCCGTGCTTGATTCCAGTGTATGCCAATATATGTCAAAATATATTCCAATATACCTGTACTACTTATATTCTCGTAGATTAGAAGATATACCCCTGCATTTGTAGAAGATTACCGGTACAACGTGCAATATATAAGTTTCAACAATTTTTGCCGCAAAAAAAGCAATGGCATAATAATTTGAAAATATCAATAATCTCTGAATCAATAATCCCCGAATATTTCAGTAATAATATTGTTTACACCTGAAGACAGTAATTGATATTATCCAGTCAAAAGTGCAATGGCAATGAAACTTGTTTTATATACATCTCTTCATTATTCAAATCGGAAAAGATTTAATAAAAATCGCCTGCTGCATAAACACATTGGATTTAAATCCGTTGCTAAGTGACATGATATCATTTGCTTCAAATAAATTGGTGGAAAAAAATATCGTCTGAATAATGCCATCTCTATGGAAGGGTTGCCGACATTTTCGTCAATTTAGCGACATTTTAAAAAAGTAGCCAAATTTATCGCCAAGTGGGACAGTAGAACTGACCGTCCCACTTGGCGACAAATTGGCGAAACATCATCACAATACTATCCTCTAACAAAACACAAATAATTTCATTTATTTAGCGCAATTTTATCAATTTCAAGATATTTTTATGGATTTACAAACATTTTTATCAATTTGGTGACATTTTAAAAATTGGCTAAATGTGTTACTAAGTAAGATGGTAGGTCTCACAGACAAATATTAACGAAACATCATTTCAGTACTCTCTTCTAACGAAACAAAATAAATTTCATTGATTTGCATCGTTTTTATTAATTTGGCGACATTTCCGTCAATTTGGCAACGTTTAAGAAAATTTGCCAAGTTAGCGATATCCCGCCAAATTCGTAGCTCTAAATTTGCAGATCTGAAAAAACATCCTGATCCCGCTTGTATATACTAAATGAAAACACTAAAATTGAATTAGAAGATATACCCGTTCTACACTTTTTCTGTTTCAAAAATCCGATAAATGAATTTATTGGCTAAACATAATGAGTTTATTAGCTAAACATATTATACATGCTTGAAAACTCTTTGCCAAAATAAATGAAAGTTATGTACGCAGTCCGCAATTAACATAATTAAAAGAAAAATGAAACCTTTCATTTATAAGATATATTTTTATATCCATTTATTCATTATTCAAATCGAAAAAATAATAATAAACACTAACAAATACATTTAATTTAATTGCGTTGCCGATCAGCATAATATTTCTTCATAAAATGCTAAAAATTAATTAACCATTTTTATTTCTTAATATTTTTCATTGTATTGTAAAAGCTTAAAAAAAGCTTAAGAAAAATAAACCATGATGATAGATTTTCCATTTATATTCATGTTTTCAAATAATTAATGATTTCAGAAAGTGACTAATTAGCGCAAAAATCCCCCACCAAACTCAGAGATAAAGTTTTAATCGAGTTTCACGTTTTAAACAAACGATTTTCAACCTTTTCGTTTTGAGGAACCAGGGAGTTAGAAAGTAGAACTCCTAGGGAAAAGTTTCGTTTCTCATTAATATATCGACAGCCCCTTTTCTTAGAAACTCGAAACTTGAACTAAATTTAAGTGGGTCTACTTTTACGCTACCCACAAAATTTCATCAAATTCGCTTCAGTCGTTCTCCCGCGATGATAGGATAACCAGACAGACACTTTTTCAATTTCATTTATATAGATTATCGATTACACTTTCAAAATTCGAAAAGTATATATTATTTTTAAAAAAGCAAGAATATTCGTCTATTGATAGTATGGTTAAATTTAAAATTTGCTTAAAAAATAATTTTTCAATCTTTCCGATGATATTAAGATGAAAACTCTGTGATAATAGATTTTATCGCTAAGAAACCAAATTGTGCGAAATGTACTCAAAATGACGCTTTAAAATTTAATAGCTGAAAAACAAATTCAAATTAAAAAAATCTGGGCAATACATAACTTTCCTTATATAATGCAATGAATTTACTACTTTTACAGTTAAAAAAACGCTATTCTTATAGTAGATACTTATATTCCTTCTAAGATATTGAATTTTCTTCAATTAGTCGTCATTTTCATTGATTTAGCGTCATTTTTATTAATTTGGCGAGATTTTTTTTACTTTGGCAACAATGAAAACTGTCGCCAAGTTGGCGACATTCCGCCAAATTCGTCGTCAAAATCTCGCCAAGTGTTATGGTCGGAGAAATAAGTAATTCTTACAGCAGATAAATGACTATTAGCGTTCAAATACAAAAGTATTACTCAAAGTATCTTTTTTCATGAATGGAACGAGCTAGATCCACGAGAATGATGTCACCAAATTTATCGCATGGTATTACATATGAAAAGTGAACATATTTCACAATAGGAATTTTTTTTTTTTATATAACTTTTTGATAATTTTTTTGAAAAATGTACAATATCTCGAGAACAGTTCATGTTAGCGCTCTAAAATTTATGTCAATCGTTTTCTAATGAAAAATTACATAAGAAAAGTTTGCGTAACTTTATTAGCGATTTTGATTTTTTGGCGATTTTTTTTAAATTTCACTCGAATATTTAGGGGGGTTCTGAACATTCGATTGCGTATAAAAACAATAGGCTTCCAGTGTTTACAGATTGTGATATTTGTACCAAATTTCGTTCGAATCTGTCCATTCGTTCGTCAGTTATCGTTTCCACAGACTCACTGACACACACACACACACATAATTTCACACACACACACACACACACACATATACTTTCACACACACACACACACACACACACACACAGACATCACTTCAAAAATGTTTGATTCGTGATCAGGGATGCTTGAAACGTACTCTCCCGTCGAAAACTTGAATTCGAATTTTCGACCCCGTCACAATACTTTCCTTATACATTATGTATATAAGGAAAGTAAAAAAATCGCTCTTAGATCTCTTTGGGCCAGATTTTGCAGTTACAGATCACTACCATTTTCTGCTAAGCGTCCAACAGACAAACAAAAATATTCCTTTATTATTATAGCTAACTTTTGGAATATTACTGCTTACGAATTTTAAAACCATGCTTCTACTATTCAGCTTTTGATATATGATTCCCCAGTATTTCATTTCGGATTAGATTAAATCTAAAACTCCCAGCAATAAACATTATATTCTATGTTTTATTAAATTAAGAGTGCAATTCTGCAAAACATTTTCTCAGCGCATTGTAATGCGGTTACTCGGTTTACAAAATCAGTTCTTGCATAATTAATCTTACATATTGGTTATTGTAATATCTTTTCCGAATATGTCAGGAGAAAGAAAATATTTCGAAGAAATTAGTACGGGAAATTATATAAACCCAGCAATAAATGCTTTGAGGAATATCATTTAGAGGAATTAAGGAATAAAATAGGCTGCAGTAAACATAAACACTGAAAATAATTCCCGAAGAAAAAAATATCTCCATCCCCTTTTTTGTTGCGGAAATTTTATTACTTTCCTTATATACAATAATGTATAAGGAAAGTATTGTGACGGGGTCGAAAATTCGAATTCGAGTTTTCGACAGGAGAGCATTCCTGATCACGAATCGAACATTTTTAGGTGATGTCTGTGTGTGTGTGTCAGTGAGTCTGTGGAGACGATAACTGACGAACGAATGGACCGATTCGAACGAAATGTGGTACAAAAATTATAATCCTTGAATACTGGAAGCCTATTGTTTTCATGCGCAATCGAATGTTCAGATTCCCCCCCCCCCCCCCCCCCGCGTCCCTAAATTTTCGAGTGAAATTTTGAAAAAATCACCAAAAAAATCAAAATCTGTAATAAAGTTACGCAAATAGATATTTCTTATATAATTTTTCATTAGAAAACGATTGACATAAGTTTTAGAACGCTAACATGAACCATTCTCGAGATATTGTACATTTTTCAAAAAAATTATCTAAAAATCGTATAAAATAAAAAAAAAATTTGCTATTGAGAAACATGTTCACTTTTCATATGTAATATCATGCGATAAATTTGGTGACATCATTCTTGTGGATCTAGCTCGTTCCGTTCATGAAAAAAGATGCTTTGATTAATACTTTTGTATTTGAGCGCCAATAGTCATTTATCTGCTGTGAGAATAATTTATTTCTCCGTCCATAACGCTTGGCGAGATTTTGGCGACAAATTTGGTGGAATGTCGCCAACTTGGCAACTTTTTTAAATGTTGTTCAATTAACGAAAAACTCGCCAAATAGATAAAAATGACGCTAAATCAATGAAAATGACGACTCATTGACGAAAATTTAATATCTTAGAAAGAATATAAAAATCTACTGTAAGAATAATGTATTTTTTTTACTGTAAATGTAGTAATTTCATTGAATTGTATAAGAAAGGTCATGTGCTGCCCACATCAGATTAATATATATATATATATACAAGAGATTGTGTGTTCACTGGTACTAAAGCTGATCAATTTCAGCGCTTATAAAAGAAAAGACATATCACAAAATTGGCGATATTTCACTAGATGATTCGTCATATTTATCACCAAGCGTTACACACAGACTAAGAGCTCTCTCTTATATATATAAATGATTATTGGCGAATTACTGGATATAAAAATACAAAACTAATACACAAGTACACTATATGATCAAAAGTATCTGGACACTTTGGATGTTAGAATGTTTTTCGAATTTTTTAAATAAATACTTGGCGAAGCATTCTGTAACTTTGGCGATGTGACGAACATGCTAGAATGCACACTTTCCAGTAAAGTTTCGGTGACTGGCGCATTTAGGGGACCACTAAGGTATTGAAAAAGGGAAGAAATGCATTTGATCACCCTGCATCATTAAAACCTGAATTGATTTGTAAATTTCACAAAATAGCTAACTAGCTTTGTTCAATGTGTATAAGCATTTTCGTAAAATAAAAAAGTATATTCATGGAGATATAAACGTTTCTTTAAAAAAAAATTGTTGCTAGTTTTTTGCTTACAATATCCACAGGTTTCAATCAAATTTCATGAAACTTGCACAACATTTGTCAACGTCCAAGAAAAACATTATACATCAATTGAAAATTAAAGCATTGAATATACGATGAGATATAAGCATTTTAAGAAACTAAGTTTTTACTGCGCAGGCGCGAAACGTAGCAATAGTTTTCTTTCATGATTTTACAGTGAATACTGTAGGGCAACTTCTATAAAAAATCCACTGGAATATCGTGAAAATTCACAAAGGTATCGACGATATAGTGATCGAGTTTTCTCTGACTCTCTTAAAGCACCTGGATGATAAGGGGGTTTCCACAAATTGACATCTTACAAATTCATCGTACATCCCTGTTCTGAAAATGAACTAGTTCAATATTATGCAAATAATGATCAAAAGTCTCCGGACACCCCCTATACGTGGTGGATTCTGCCAGTAATGTAAAATTTCTAGCTCTCTGACAAGTATAAAGGAAGTCAGACGAGTTAACAAATTTAATTCCAAAGCCAGGACAGTAAAATGGGAGGAAAACGCGAGTTAAATAAGTTTGAACGTGGTGAAGTGATTGGTTGAATCGTTGTGAAAAATCTTTTCGTGAGGAGGGTTTCCACAAATTGACATTTTAAATCTTAAATCATAGAATAATTAATCTGGAGTGAATACAATTAACTAATATGCTAGATACATATACACGATCTGATCAAAACTTTCCGGACAACTGTATGCTTTGCTTCTTCATCAGAAAAGTCACAAATTAGTATGAAGTCGGGCCATATTTTGTTGCAATGACGACTGCCACTCTATCAGGGAGCTTATCCACTAGCTTCGAGAATGTTACAGCAGGAATTGCACCCCATTCTTTTAAAATAATACTAGTCAGCTCTGCCGCCGATGTGGGCGTATTGGCCTAGCACGCAATCGACGTTCCAATTCATCCCACAGGTGTCCTACGGGATTGAAATCTGGGCTCTGAGCAGACCATCATATGTAAAACCATGCGATTTCATATGTAAAATCATGTGATAAATTTGGTGACATCATTCTCGCGGATCTAGCACGTTCCATTCGTGAGAAAAGATATTTTGAGTAATACTTTTGTCTTTGAATGCCAATAGTCATTTATCTGCTATAAGAATAACTTATTTCTCCATCCATAACGCTTGGCGAGATTTTGGCGACGAATTTGGCGGAATGTCGCCAACTTGACGACTTTTTAAATGTTGCCAAATTAACGAAAATCTCGCCAAATGGATAAAAATGACGCTGAAACAATAAAAATGACGACTAATTGACGAAAATCAATATCTTGGAAATAATATAAGTATCTACTATAAGAATAACCTATTTTTTTTTTTACTGTACTAGGGGGCTCTGCCCCCTGCTCGCTCTGCCCACGAAACCCCCTTCGGGAGGCTTCGCCTTCTACTTTCTACGCTCGCAGAGCTCGCTTGATATCTATCTTTCCTAAAAATTCTACTTTCAAACATCTCTTTTCTATCCCTGCCTATTTTCCCCAGGAGCGAAAAGCAGTGATTTTTCTTAACCAAGGTTATCCCAAAACAGAATTCCTTGATCATGATCTCGCTTCACGAGCTATTTCATGTCAACTAAAGTTTGAATTGATATCCGGTTTTTTTCATTGTATTACCCTATACCTCGCGATATATATGTACCAAATTTCATATTTTTGTATGCTATAGATTTACAGTACGAGACAGAGAAATCGATAGACCTTCCGATACAAATAAAAAAGTTCACTTCTGAAGTGCATAAAAAGAAAAATATCTCAAAAACTACATCGAAATTAAAAAAGGAGGCTCCGACCTGCAAAAAATGCACCCATGTAGGTACCTGCTTGTAAAAATTCGTGGTCTTGCTATTGTTAGTCTATCCAAGACGTGAACTCTCAGCTCAAATATTTTGTCTCTGACATTAAATATTTCTTAAATTACAATATATATCGAAAAACGGTATTTCAGCTTATTACCCAAAGCTTTTTCTACAAGTGTACCAAACTTTATATTTTTATATGCAATAGTCTTAGCGGTACGAAGCAAAGAATCTCGAGAAACGAAAAATTTGTCAAACGGCTTTTGTCAGCTACTTTTTTTTTACTTTATTTATCAAATTTACTTTATTTGTCAGCTACTTTATTTTATTAGTCAGCTACTTTATTTGTCAGCAACTTTTTTACGTTCCTTATATACATAATGTATAAGGAAAGTATTATGACGGGGTCGAAAATTCAAATTCATGTTTTCATCGGGAGAACATGTTTCAAACATCTCTGATCACGAATCGAACATTTTTGAAGTGGTGTGTGTGTGTGTGTGTGTGTGTGTGTGTGTGTGTGTGTGTGTGTGTGTGTGTGTGTGTGTGTGTGTGTGTGTGTGTGTGTCAATGAGCCTGTGGAGACGATAACTGACGAACGAATGGGTCGATTCGAACGAAATTTGGTACAAAAATCACAATCCTTAAACACTGGAGGCCTATTGTTTTTATACGCAATCGAATGTTCAGAACCACCCCTAAATTTTCGAGAAAAATTTTGAAAAAATCGTCAAAAAATCAAAACAACTAATAAAGTTACGGAAATAGACATTTCTTATGTAATTTTTCATTAGGAAACGATTGGCATAAATTTTAGAACGCTAATATGAACCGTTCTTGAGATATTGCACATTTTTCAAAAACATTATCAAAAAGTCATATAAAATAAAAAAAAATATTCCCTCTTGAGAAACATGTTCACTTTTCATAAGTAATACCGTGCGATAAATTGGGTGACATCATTCTCGTGGATCTAGCTCATTCCATTCATGTAAAAAGATACTTTGAGTAATACTTTTGTATTTGAACGCCAATACTCATTTATCTGCTGTAAGAAAAACTTATTTCTCCGTCCATAACGCCTGGCGATATTTTGGCTACGAATTTGGCGGAATGCCGCCAACTTGGCGCTATATTTAATTGTTGCCAAAATGACAAAAATCTCGCCAAATGCATAAAAATGACGCTAAATCAATGAAAATGACGACTAATTGAAGAAAATTCAATATCTTAGAAAGAATATAAGTATCTACTATAAGAATGACATTTTTTTAACTGTAAAAGTAGTAAATTCATTGCATTATATAAAGAAAGTCATGTGTTGTCCACATCAGAGTTTTACTTTCCCTGCATTACATGGTAATGTATAGGGAAAGTATTGGAATCATGCCGAAAATCGCAACTCGAGTTTTCGACGGATCTACACGTTTCGAAACCTCTAGAATTCGAAAAAACTATTTTTAGAGTGACGTCTGTGTGTGTGTCTGTGTGTCTGTCTGTGTGTCTGTGTGTCTGTAAGTCTGTGTGTCTGTGTGTCTGTCTGTCTGTGTGTCTGTCTGTGCAGATTTTGTATCCACTCTATCTAAAAAACTAATGGACCGAATTTCATAAAATTTGGTGCATAGGTCACTTGTAAGCGAGTCTGGTGCTGATTAATTTTGAGTACGATTCGGGATAAAAGAATCCGCCTTTTTTTTGCGAAATGGCCCGCAAAATCTTGTATCCACTCTAGCGGAAAAACTAATGGGCCGAATTTCACAAAATTCGGTAGATAAGTTACCTGTGGGACAATCTGGTGCTGATTAGATTTTTTTATGGTTCGGAAAAAATAACCTGCCTTTTTTTGAAAAATGGCCCGCAAAAATCGCCAAAATCTAAAATAAAACACTAAGTGTGCTCAAATATATCCATTAAATACTTGTTTAATACGTAATTTTTGACGAAGAAAAAGAATAAGACCAACCCCATTACACTAGGACTAACCGTTCTCGAGATATTTGAGATATTTTAGTTTCTCGTATTTTCTCTACGCCACCTTTGAAAAGTAGTCCAGTTATCCAATGAGAACGAAAATTGAATTAAAAGTGAATTAAATGTAATTAAAATAAAGATCACGTGAATATAAGTCTGCAGGGAAAGTCATGTGCTGCTCACATCAGATTTTTTCCTTATAAAATAACTTCAATGAAAACGTTAACAATCCCACTCTGATCTCCAGGTTAACAACACGCACTTCTATGCCGCATTTACATTCTTCTTATTTTGGGGCTGTATCTGGCTATTGAATGTTCGTTGTTAAAATTCACACCTGAATATCACAGTTCAAATAAATGTTTCTTACAATTTATGTATTACAGTAATCTCTTCTTGTTTAACTGGTTTCAGTTACAGATAAATAAAAATCTGATGTGGGCAGCACATGACATTCCCTACAGATTCATACAGATTCACATGATTCCCTACATTTTCTCTTTATTTTTTTTAATAATTCATTAAATTAGGTTTAATTACACAAAATAACACGCATAATTATTTGAAATGAAACTGAATTTGCAATTTTAATTCAATTTTCGTGCTGAAAGTATCTTCAGAGGCGGCGTAGGAAAAATGCGAAAAATACTAAAATATCTCGAGAATTATGCATCCTCTAGAGCAATGGGATTGATCTCATTCCTTTCACCGTTAAACATTACGTATAAAACAAGCCTTTAATTGATACAGTTGAGCATGCGTAGTCTTTAATTTTAGAGTTTGACGATTTTTGCGGGTTATTTCGTAAAAAAAATCAGGCTATTTTATTCCGAATCGTACTAAAATGAAATCAGCACCAGGGTATCCCACAATTGATTTAGCTACCAAATTTTGTAAAATTTTGTTAGTTAGTTTTTTAGCTAGAGTGGATACATGCTACTTTGGCAGTCCATTTTTCAAAAAAAGGCAGGTTCTGTATAGTTCGAAGCGTACCGAAATCTTATCAGCACCAGGATCACCCACAAGTAACTTATAAAATTTTAGGACATTTGGTCAAGTAGTTTTGGAGTAGAGTGCATACATGCGTTGTACAAACACACACACACATACACACGAACACATTCACACGCACGCACACACACACACACACAGACATTCGGTTAAAAATAGTTTTTCATGTTCTAGAGGTCCCAAAACGAGTAGATGCAATGAAAACTCGATTCCAATACTTTCCCTAAACATTACCATATATTGCAGGGAAAGTAAAAATTACTTCTCTAAAACATATTCACTTTAAAATAAATTTTAGTGTAAGATACTTTTAGTATAAGATAGTGTTAAATCATGAGCAGCATTGAATATTTGGTTCTGTTTTTATCTACTACTTTTATAAGCCATACATTATCATATTGCATGTGTCTCTTTACGACTATGCGCATTTTTGCAAACATGATATCAGCGAAAATATGATTTTTACATTATCTGCAATACATGGTAATGTATAGGGAAAGTATTGGAATTGTGTCGAAAATCGCAATTCGAGTTTTCCACTGATCTACACGCTTTGGGACATCTAAAACCCAAAGAAATTATTTTTAGCATGACGTCTGTGTGTATGTCTGTACAATGTCCACTCTAACTCAAGGTCTGATTGACCAAACTTCATAAAATTTTACAGGAAATTTTACATTTGTTGGCGATCCTGGTGATGATTAGATTTTGGTATTATTCTGAATAAAAGAACCTTTATTTCTTTTTTACGAAATGGCCTGCCAAAATCGCATGTATCCACTCTAGCTAAAAACTAATTTAACGAATTTCACAAAATTTGATAGATAAGTCACTTTTGGGTTACTCTAGTACTGATTAGATATCGATATATTTCGGGATTAAAGAACCTGCTTTTTTTTGCGAAATGGTCACCAAAAATCGTCAAAATCCAAAATAAAATACTATGTATGCTCAAATGTTTCAATTAAATGCTTGTTTCATACCTAATTTATGACGGTGAAAAGAATAAAATCAATCCCATTACTCTAGGACTAACCGTTCTCGAGATATTTTAATGTTTTCGCAATTTAGTTACGCCGTCTCTGAAAATACGTCCAATTACCAAATGGAAACGAAAATTAAATTTATAGTGTAAATTCCGTGTAATTTCAAATAATTATGCGTGTTGTTTTGCGCAATTAAACTGAATTTAATGACTTCTTAAAGAAATAAAGAAAAAATGAATTTGAGTCTGTAGGGAAAGTCCTTTTGCTGCCCACATCAGACTTTTTATCTGTGTTCCTTTTAACATTCGAATTCTTAAATATTCAGCCAAATAAAAAACCCTTTTCATCGTTTTAACGATGATTTTGTATCATTAAATCAACTGCTACCTCACATTGGAATTGATGTAGTTATGAATAGTGAAAAATTCTCCACTAAAAACTACAAAAGAAACTTAAGGCCTTTATTTTATTCAGAATATGACTTTCGTAATATTTATGCATATACTACAAAATTAATGCATATACTGCAACTACAAAAGAATCTTAACGCTTGTATTTTATTCAGAATATAACTTTCATAATATTAATGCATATGAGTTTTAAAGCTATGATTTTATTATTCAGTTATTGTTATTTACTTCATTGTTTTATTCTCGATATTAAATCAGTAATTCTAAGCAATGCACATTAATATTTCGTATTTTATTAAATTAAGAGTATTTTCGAAAACATTTTCTTAAGCATTCCAATAAAATTATCCTGTTTATGAAAATATTTTGTGCATAACTAAACTCGTATATTGTTGCTATAATATCTCCCTCCGAATGCGACATGGGAAAGTGAAGATTTCAAAGAACTGGATGTTGGTTATTTAGACACAACAATGAATGCCTTGAGGGAGTGTTCAGCTCCAGATATTAAAGAATAAAAGAGCCTGCAATATATATGAAGATTGAAAATAATTCCCTGAAAATACAAAAAAATATCTCCATCCCTAGTCAATTGCAGTAATTTTATATCATTGTATTTATTTCCAAGAGTTTGAGCACTCCATGCTCGTAAAACTAATCAATCCGAGCATTTACAAAAAAAAACTAAAAAGAAAAAGAATACAACGTATTTCTCCGAGAATTAATAATAAAAACCTGAAAGCAGCATATGACATTCCCTACATAGTACAATGACTTTATTTATTTCATAGCAAAATAATAGTATACAAAATCAACATAAAAATATTTTTGGCATTAAATTAACACCACCTAAATTAAAATATAACGCTTTTTTTTTAAATTATTATTATGCCAAAAAATTGGTATATATTATTATGGCGAAAATGTGATTATTTGAAAATTGATGTTTAAATTATACACTTAAATTGGAAGTTAATGTGGGCAGCACATGATGTACAGCTGCGGAAAAAAAATGCCCCACCCTCTGTTAATTGAGCATCCTTCATCGTAGAGAAAATTGAACGATACCATTCGATTAGGAATAACATCCTCTACAAAGTAATGTGCGTAAAATTTGCATAAGGGGCCGTCTTCATATCTAAACACGCACAAACTTTGAAATTTTCAATGGCAACACCCAATTTTGACGTCACTCACAAGTTCTAGACCCCAAATTAGTCCAAATTCAAATTTTCAAGCCGTTTCTATCTTTATATCCGAAGATATCCAATATTCCGAAATGTGCAATTTTGGGGGATTAGCTCCATATTGAAAACTGCAATTTGAAGGGCGATGTTTCGTTGATTGACCACAGCACTGTTGTAAATTATTGAACTATCCTCTTGACATTCAGAATTATGGCTTACCTCACAGCCAAAGAGTCGCAGGTTCGATTCCTGCATGAGAGGGTGAGCATTTTTATGGCTGGGTGTGGTGTTGTCTTGTGTGTGTGTGTGCGTGTTACTAAGGCAGTGGGCCTGTAATGGGAAGGATTATGTAAGCCTCAAATAGGGCACGATTTTTAGGGTTAAAAAGCCGTACTGGCTACGTTGTTAAAAATTAATAGGGCATTCGTGCCAGGGTCAATAAAAGAAAGAAGAAATAAAGATTAATGAAATATTTATTTTTAAATGTTATTTTATAATGATGTTTCAAAAATATTTGTTATTTTATAATACTGTTCCTTGCGTCAAGTGCCGAAACATACGCACAATATATAGTCGAAGCATACTCATTTATAACAAACCCGACTTTCAAACATATAAACCGCAGTAAAACTTCAAGAGTTGTTAGAGTTAGAAACTTTAAGAATGTTATTAGGTGTGATAACTTTGCTTTGTAATACAGTTAAATAAGCGAAAATAAATTAAGAATAAAATTATAGAATCATTTTACTTTCGAATAAGAGGTTCTTAGGTTGTTGTAATAACTATCATACTAAATCGCAATTATGCAAATTTGTCTTTTGATGTACAGCTACGTGTTATGGCGTTTCGTATCACATAATTTTATATGTTATTGTTTTATATAGATATTTTTTATTAAAAATTATCACATTTTGTGGGCGATTTCAACTCGCAGTAGCTCCGGAACTATTAACTGACAGTAAAATAGGTAGATCCCATTTATAACAATACGAGTTTTCACCCTTCAATACAGTAGCAGAATTACGTTGATTAGGTTGCATCTATACAACACTGTTTATACAAAGTTTTTTATTAAAACTGGGTAAAAATAAATGCCCGTTTTCTTAAATAAAGATTCACTTACAATCAATATAATTTTTTCAAATTAGTCATTTTTACTTTCCTGCAATACATGGTAATGTATAGGGAAAGTATTGGAATCATGCCGAAAATCGCAACTCGAGTTTTCGACGGATCTACACGTTTCGAAACCTCTAGAATTCGAAAAAACTATTTTTAGAGTGACGTCTGTGTGTGTGTCTGTGTGTCTGTCTGTGTGTCTGTGTGTCTGTAAGTCTGTGTGTCTGTGTGTCTGTCTGTCTGTGTGTCTGTCTGTGCAGATTTTGTATCCACTCTATCTAAAAAACTAATGGACCGAATTTCATAAAATTTGGTGCATAGGTCACTTGTAAGCGAGTCTGGTGCTGATTAATTTTGAGTACGATTCGGGATAAAAGAATCCGCCTTTTTTTTGCGAAATGGCCCGCAAAATCTTGTATCCACTCTAGCGGAAAAACTAATGGGCCGAATTTCACAAAATTCGGTAGATAAGTTACCTGTGGGACAATCTGGTGCTGATTAGATTTTTTTATGGTTCGGAAAAAATAACCTGCCTTTTTTTGAAAAATGGCCCGCAAAAATCGCCAAAATCTAAAATAAAACACTAAGTGTGCTCAAATATATCCATTAAATACTTGTTTAATACGTAATTTTTGACGAAGAAAAAGAATAAGACCAACCCCATTACACTAGGACTAACCGTTCTCGAGATATTTGAGATATTTTAGTTTCTCGTATTTTCTCTACGCCACCTTTGAAAAGTAGTCCAGTTATCCAATGAGAACGAAAATTGAATTAAAAGTGAATTAAATGTAATTAAAATAAAGATCACGTGAATATAAGTCTGCAGGGAAAGTCATGTGCTGCTCACATCAGATTTTTTCCTTATAAAATAACTTCAATGAAAACGTTAACAATCCCACTCTGATCTCCAGGTTAACAACACGCACTTCTATGCCGCATTTACATTCTTCTTATTTTGGGGCTGTATCTGGCTATTGAATGTTCGTTGTTAAAATTCACACCTGAATATCACAGTTCAAATAAATGTTTCTTACAATTTATGTATTACAGTAATCTCTTCTTGTTTAACTGGTTTCAGTTACAGATAAATAAAAATCTGATGTGGGCAGCACATGACATTCCCTACAGATTCATACAGATTCACATGATTCCCTACATTTTCTCTTTATTTTTTTTAATAATTCATTAAATTAGGTTTAATTACACAAAATAACACGCATAATTATTTGAAATGAAACTGAATTTGCAATTTTAATTCAATTTTCGTGCTGAAAGTATCTTCAGAGGCGGCGTAGGAAAAATGCGAAAAATACTAAAATATCTCGAGAATTATGCATCCTCTAGAGCAATGGGATTGATCTCATTCCTTTCACCGTTAAACATTACGTATAAAACAAGCCTTTAATTGATACAGTTGAGCATGCGTAGTCTTTAATTTTAGAGTTTGACGATTTTTGCGGGTTATTTCGTAAAAAAAATCAGGCTATTTTATTCCGAATCGTACTAAAATGAAATCAGCACCAGGGTATCCCACAATTGATTTAGCTACCAAATTTTGTAAAATTTTGTTAGTTAGTTTTTTAGCTAGAGTGGATACATGCTACTTTGGCAGTCCATTTTTCAAAAAAAGGCAGGTTCTGTATAGTTCGAAGCGTACCGAAATCTTATCAGCACCAGGATCACCCACAAGTAACTTATAAAATTTTAGGACATTTGGTCAAGTAGTTTTGGAGTAGAGTGCATACATGCGTTGTACAAACACACACACACATACACACGAACACATTCACACGCACGCACACACACACACACACAGACATTCGGTTAAAAATAGTTTTTCATGTTCTAGAGGTCCCAAAACGAGTAGATGCAATGAAAACTCGATTCCAATACTTTCCCTAAACATTACCATATATTGCAGGGAAAGTAAAAATTACTTCTCTAAAACATATTCACTTTAAAATAAATTTTAGTGTAAGATACTTTTAGTATAAGATAGTGTTAAATCATGAGCAGCATTGAATATTTGGTTCTGTTTTTATCTACTACTTTTATAAGCCATACATTATCATATTGCATGTGTCTCTTTACGACTATGCGCATTTTTGCAAACATGATATCAGCGAAAATATGATTTTTACATTATCTGCAATACATGGTAATGTATAGGGAAAGTATTGGAATTGTGTCGAAAATCGCAATTCGAGTTTTCCACTGATCTACACGCTTTGGGACATCTAAAACCCAAAGAAATTATTTTTAGCATGACGTCTGTGTGTATGTCTGTACAATGTCCACTCTAACTCAAGGTCTGATTGACCAAACTTCATAAAATTTTACAGGAAATTTTACATTTGTTGGCGATCCTGGTGATGATTAGATTTTGGTATTATTCTGAATAAAAGAACCTTTATTTCTTTTTTACGAAATGGCCTGCCAAAATCGCATGTATCCACTCTAGCTAAAAACTAATTTAACGAATTTCACAAAATTTGATAGATAAGTCACTTTTGGGTTACTCTAGTACTGATTAGATATCGATATATTTCGGGATTAAAGAACCTGCTTTTTTTTGCGAAATGGTCACCAAAAATCGTCAAAATCCAAAATAAAATACTATGTATGCTCAAATGTTTCAATTAAATGCTTGTTTCATACCTAATTTATGACGGTGAAAAGAATAAAATCAATCCCATTACTCTAGGACTAACCGTTCTCGAGATATTTTAATGTTTTCGCAATTTAGTTACGCCGTCTCTGAAAATACGTCCAATTACCAAATGGAAACGAAAATTAAATTTATAGTGTAAATTCCGTGTAATTTCAAATAATTATGCGTGTTGTTTTGCGCAATTAAACTGAATTTAATGACTTCTTAAAGAAATAAAGAAAAAATGAATTTGAGTCTGTAGGGAAAGTCCTTTTGCTGCCCACATCAGACTTTTTATCTGTGTTCCTTTTAACATTCGAATTCTTAAATATTCAGCCAAATAAAAAACCCTTTTCATCGTTTTAACGATGATTTTGTATCATTAAATCAACTGCTACCTCACATTGGAATTGATGTAGTTATGAATAGTGAAAAATTCTCCACTAAAAACTACAAAAGAAACTTAAGGCCTTTATTTTATTCAGAATATGACTTTCGTAATATTTATGCATATACTACAAAATTAATGCATATACTGCAACTACAAAAGAATCTTAACGCTTGTATTTTATTCAGAATATAACTTTCATAATATTAATGCATATGAGTTTTAAAGCTATGATTTTATTATTCAGTTATTGTTATTTACTTCATTGTTTTATTCTCGATATTAAATCAGTAATTCTAAGCAATGCACATTAATATTTCGTATTTTATTAAATTAAGAGTATTTTCGAAAACATTTTCTTAAGCATTCCAATAAAATTATCCTGTTTATGAAAATATTTTGTGCATAACTAAACTCGTATATTGTTGCTATAATATCTCCCTCCGAATGCGACATGGGAAAGTGAAGATTTCAAAGAACTGGATGTTGGTTATTTAGACACAACAATGAATGCCTTGAGGGAGTGTTCAGCTCCAGATATTAAAGAATAAAAGAGCCTGCAATATATATGAAGATTGAAAATAATTCCCTGAAAATACAAAAAAATATCTCCATCCCTAGTCAATTGCAGTAATTTTATATCATTGTATTTATTTCCAAGAGTTTGAGCACTCCATGCTCGTAAAACTAATCAATCCGAGCATTTACAAAAAAAAACTAAAAAGAAAAAGAATACAACGTATTTCTCCGAGAATTAATAATAAAAACCTGAAAGCAGCATATGACATTCCCTACATAGTACAATGACTTTATTTATTTCATAGCAAAATAATAGTATACAAAATCAACATAAAAATATTTTTGGCATTAAATTAACACCACCTAAATTAAAATATAACGCTTTTTTTTTAAATTATTATTATGCCAAAAAATTGGTATATATTATTATGGCGAAAATGTGATTATTTGAAAATTGATGTTTAAATTATACACTTAAATTGGAAGTTAATGTGGGCAGCACATGATGTACAGCTGCGGAAAAAAAATGCCCCACCCTCTGTTAATTGAGCATCCTTCATCGTAGAGAAAATTGAACGATACCATTCGATTAGGAATAACATCCTCTACAAAGTAATGTGCGTAAAATTTGCATAAGGGGCCGTCTTCATATCTAAACACGCACAAACTTTGAAATTTTCAATGGCAACACCCAATTTTGACGTCACTCACAAGTTCTAGACCCCAAATTAGTCCAAATTCAAATTTTCAAGCCGTTTCTATCTTTATATCCGAAGATATCCAATATTCCGAAATGTGCAATTTTGGGGGATTAGCTCCATATTGAAAACTGCAATTTGAAGGGCGATGTTTCGTTGATTGACCACAGCACTGTTGTAAATTATTGAACTATCCTCTTGACATTCAGAATTATGGCTTACCTCACAGCCAAAGAGTCGCAGGTTCGATTCCTGCATGAGAGGGTGAGCATTTTTATGGCTGGGTGTGGTGTTGTCTTGTGTGTGTGTGTGCGTGTTACTAAGGCAGTGGGCCTGTAATGGGAAGGATTATGTAAGCCTCAAATAGGGCACGATTTTTAGGGTTAAAAAGCCGTACTGGCTACGTTGTTAAAAATTAATAGGGCATTCGTGCCAGGGTCAATAAAAGAAAGAAGAAATAAAGATTAATGAAATATTTATTTTTAAATGTTATTTTATAATGATGTTTCAAAAATATTTGTTATTTTATAATACTGTTCCTTGCGTCAAGTGCCGAAACATACGCACAATATATAGTCGAAGCATACTCATTTATAACAAACCCGACTTTCAAACATATAAACCGCAGTAAAACTTCAAGAGTTGTTAGAGTTAGAAACTTTAAGAATGTTATTAGGTGTGATAACTTTGCTTTGTAATACAGTTAAATAAGCGAAAATAAATTAAGAATAAAATTATAGAATCATTTTACTTTCGAATAAGAGGTTCTTAGGTTGTTGTAATAACTATCATACTAAATCGCAATTATGCAAATTTGTCTTTTGATGTACAGCTACGTGTTATGGCGTTTCGTATCACATAATTTTATATGTTATTGTTTTATATAGATATTTTTTATTAAAAATTATCACATTTTGTGGGCGATTTCAACTCGCAGTAGCTCCGGAACTATTAACTGACAGTAAAATAGGTAGATCCCATTTATAACAATACGAGTTTTCACCCTTCAATACAGTAGCAGAATTACGTTGATTAGGTTGCATCTATACAACACTGTTTATACAAAGTTTTTTATTAAAACTGGGTAAAAATAAATGCCCGTTTTCTTAAATAAAGATTCACTTACAATCAATATAATTTTTTCAAATTAGTCATTTTTACTTTCCTGCAATACATGGTAATATATAGGAAAAGTATTGGAATCATGTCGAAAATCGCAATTAGAGTTTTCGACAAATCTACACGTTTCGAGACCTCTAGAATACGAAAAAACTATTTTTAACGTGACGTCTGTGTGTGTGTCTGTGTGTCTGTCTGTCTGTGTGTCTGTCTGTGTGTCTGTCTGTCTGTGCAGATTTTGTATCTACTCTAACTAAAAAACTAATTAACCGAATTTCATAAAATTTGGTAGGTAAGTCACTTGCGGGCAAATCTGGTGCTGATTAGTTTTGGGTACGATTCGGGATAAAAGAACCCGCCATTTTGCGAAATGGCCCGCAAAGGCTTTCATCCACTCTAGCTGAAAATCTAATGGACTAAATTTCACAAAATTTGGAAGATAAATCGCTTGTGGGTCATCTTAGTGCTGATTAGATTTTGGTATGATTCGGAAAAAAACAACCTGCCTTTTTTTGCAAAATGGCCCTCAAAAATTGACAAAATCTAAAATAGAAAACTACGTATTCTGAAATATATCCATTAATTAATTATTATACTTAATTTTTAACGAAGAAAAAAATAAGACCAACCCCATTACACTAAGACTAGCCGTTCTCGAGATATTTTCGTTTTTTCTCTAAGCCATCTTTGAAAATGAGTCCAGTTAACAAATGAGAGCGAAAATTGAATTAATAGTGAATTAAATTTAATTAAAATAAAGAGAACGTGTATAAAAGTCTGCAGGGAAAATCGTGTGCTGCCCACATCATATTTTTTAAACTAATATACGACCCCTAAAATCGTGATGCTGAATATTTTAACATTTCGAAAGAACTAGAGGTAGGAAACACCTGGAATTTTACATAAGCATATAAAAAGTCTTTGTGAATCGATTTTTATCAAAACATGTCCAGGTTTGTATTCATATTTTTTCGATTATCGATTTCATAATTAATATTTCATACAAACAATTATTTCCACAAATACAAAAATCACGTAAATGTGTTTGGTTTGTTTAGTAGTAACGTCATACAAATAATCAGCGTGAGCAGATAATTATTGCATACGATATGAATGGAAGTCTTGGAAACTAATTTAACATTAGGAGCTCAAAACTTTACATACTCATAATTCGGAAACGCTTCATCCAAATAACTTGAAACTTAATATCCGGGGTTAATTTTAGTGTTATATTCGAAATATTGCGTCAAACTTCGGTGTTGCCATTGAAAATTTCAAAGTTTGTGCGCATTTAGATATAAAGACGGCCCCTTATGCAAATTTTACGGCCATTAATTTGTAGAGGATGTTATTCCTAATCGAATGGTATCTTTCAATTTTCTCTACGATGAACGGTGCTCGATTAACAGAGGGTGGGGCGTTTTTTCCCAAAGGTGTACATTATTTGAAAATTAGTGTTCAAATTACACTTAAATTGGCCTCGTGATAGTGTGTACATAAAACAGTGAGTCCGACAGATGACCTACTTTTTCAACAGCCCAGTGTCCACCTTAACATAAGACCTGAAAAGATATAACATTGAATATAACTACTTACTAAAGACACCTTATTTTCTTTACTGAATTATTTATTGAAAAACATATTTTCTCATTTAAATTTTCAATTTATAATTTTACAATTAGTAATAACTTTTCAATTGCACTTTTATATTTCTTAAGTTCGGTTCACTCAAAATTAGAGGCAACTGCAGACATATATTTTTGATAAGTGACTTTAGAATCAATTTATTATTAAAATGACGAGTCCTTATTGACGATAAATTGTACCTGTTGCTTTTTCTTGCCGGGTCATTTGGAAGCGGCATCTTTGACCGGTCACATTCTGGTTGCACTATTCAAATCTTCAACAACTCTTTTAAGACAATATTCTTAATCCGTACAAATGAAATGGCTTCTCAACTTCTTCAATGAACTTCACCAATTCTCGCTACTGGTTCACTGGCATGTGTCTCATTGGCATAAGCTCTCTGGTGAAAGAACGCTCTCACTAGCAGGAGATCATCGGATGTAACTGACAACGAACTCGATGCCAGCACCCTGACACCAAAGAGAGCGAAAATTGAATTAATAGTGAATTAAATTTAATTAAAATAAAGAGAACGTGTATAAAAGTCTGCAGGGAAAATCGTGTGCTGCCCACATCATATTTTTTAAACTAATATACGACCCCTAAAATCGTGATGCTGAATATTTTAACATTTCGAAAGAACTAGAGGTAGGAAACACCTGGAATTTTACATAAGCATATAAAAAGTCTTTGTGAATCGATTTTTATCAAAACATGTCCAGGTTTGTATTCATATTTTTTCGATTATCGATTTCATAATTAATATTTCATACAAACAATTATTTCCACAAATACAAAAATCACGTAAATGTGTTTGGTTTGTTTAGTAGTAACGTCATACAAATAATCAGCGTGAGCAGATAATTATTGCATACGATATGAATGGAAGTCTTGGAAACTAATTTAACATTAGGAGCTCAAAACTTTACATACTCATAATTCGGAAACGCTTCATCCAAATAACTTGAAACTTAATATCCGGGGTTAATTTTAGTGTTATATTCGAAATATTGCGTCAAACTTCGGTGTTGCCATTGAAAATTTCAAAGTTTGTGCGCATTTAGATATAAAGACGGCCCCTTATGCAAATTTTACGGCCATTAATTTGTAGAGGATGTTATTCCTAATCGAATGGTATCTTTCAATTTTCTCTACGATGAACGGTGCTCGATTAACAGAGGGTGGGGCGTTTTTTTCCCAAAGGTGTACATTATTTGAAAATTAGTGTTCAAATTACACTTAAATTGGCCTCGTGATAGTGTGTACATAAAACAGTGAGTCCGACAGATGACCTACTTTTTCAACAGCCCAGTGTCCACCTTAACATAAGACCTGAAAAGATATAACATTGAATATAACTACTTACTAAAGACACCTTATTTTCTTTACTGAATTATTTATTGAAAAACATATTTTCTCATTTAAATTTTCAATTTATAATTTTACAATTAGTAATAACTTTTCAATTGCACTTTTATATTTCTTAAGTTCGGTTCACTCAAAATTAGAGGCAACTGCAGACATATATTTTTGATAAGTGACTTTAGAATCAATTTATTATTAAAATGACGAGTCCTTATTGACGATAAATTGTACCTGTTGCTTTTTCTTGCCGGGTCATTTGGAAGCGGCATCTTTGACCGGTCACATTCTGGTTGCACTATTCAAATCTTCAACAACTCTTTTAAGACAATATTCTTAATCCGTACAAATGAAATGGCTTCTCAACTTCTTCAATGAACTTCACCAATTCTCGCTACTGGTTCACTGGCATGTGTCTCATTGGCATAAGCTCTCTGGTGAAAGAACGCTCTCACTAGCAGGAGATCATCGGATGTAACTGACAACGAACTCGATGCCAGCACCCTGACACCAAAGATCGTCACATGTGTGACAGTGACGTTGCAGGCAAGTGACACCTGGGTCACAATGTGACATCATATTTGTGACTTCTATGCTACGTTACGTATTAGTAACTTTGTAACTTCATTGTGACTATATTCTATGAGACGTTTCCACAATTTAATTAACACGTAACAATGTGACAACATTACAATGGCAATTACAATGTGACGTCACAAACGACCATGAAAATGACCAAAATGACTTCGCTGTGACCTCAATATGACATTACCGAGACGTACTCCGACGTCCTGTGACGTCCTAAGGTCACAGTGTGACGTAAATCTTACGTCACTGTGAAAAAAAAATCTGATGTGGGCAGCACATGACTTTCCCTGCAGACTTATATTCACGTTCTATTTATTTAAATTAAATTTAATTCACTTTTAATTCAATTTTCGTTCTCATTTGAAAACAGGACTTATTTTCAAAAATGGTGTAGGAAAAATACGAAAAACTAAAATATCTCGAGAACGGCTAGTCCTAGTGTAATGGGGTTGATCTTATTCTTTTCTTCGCTAAAAATTATGTATTAAACAAGCATTTAATGGCTATATTTGAGAATACGTAGTTCTTAAGTTTAGATTTTGATGATTTTTGCGGGCCATTTTGCAAAAAAAGGCAGGTTATTTTTTCCAAATTATACCAAAATCTCATCAGCACCAGGGTGGCCTACAAGCGACTTATCTACCAAATTTTGTGAAATTCGGTCCATTAGTTTTTCAGTTAGAGTGGATACAAGCTTTTGCGGGCCATTTCACAAAAAAAGGCGGGTTCCTTTAACCCGAGTCATACCCAAAACTAATCAGCACCAGATTCGTGCACAAGTGACTTGCCTACCAAATTTTATGAAATTCGGTCAATTAGTTTTTTAGTTAGAGTGGATACAATATCTGCACAGACAGACACACAGACAGACAGACACACAGACATACACACAGACGTCACGCTAAAAATAGTTTTTTCGTATTCTAGAGGTGTTGAAACGTGTAGATCCGTCGAAAACTCGAGTTGAGGTTTTCGACATGATTCTAATACTTTCCCTATACATTACCATGTATTGCAGGGAAAGTAAAAAATCTGATGTGGGCAGCACATGACTTTCCCTGCAGACTTATATTCACGTTCCCTTTATTTTAATTAAATTTAATTCAATTTTAATTCAATTTTCTTACTCATTTGAAAAACTTTCCCGGCCACACAATTTGTTACCATAAACCCCTGGGTTGGTCGTGTGGTCTGAGCCTTCAACTCATTTGAAAACTTCAAAGGGGGCGTAGAGAAAAAACGAAAAAACAAAAATATCTCGAGAACGGCTAGTCCTAGTGTAATGGGGTTGATCTTATTCTTTTCTTCGTTAAAATTTACGTATAATACAAGCATATAATGGATATATTTCAGCATACGTAGTTTTCTATTTTAGATTTTGTCGATATTTGAGGGCCATTTTGCAAAAAAAGGCAGGTTGTGTTTTTCCGAATCGTACCAAAATCTAATCAGCACCAGAATGTCCTGCAAGTGATTTATCTGCCGAATTTTGTGGAATTCGGTCCATTAGTTTCTCAGCTAGAGTGGATACAAGCTTTTGCGGGCCATTTCGCAAAAAAGGCGGGTTCTTTTATCCCGAACCGTACCCAAAACTAATCAGCACCAGATTCGCCCACAAGTGACTTACCTACCAAATTTTATGAAATTCTGTCAATTAGTTTTTTAGTTAGAGTGGATACAAAATCTGCACAGACAGACACACAGACAGACACACAGACACACACACAGACACACACACAGACGTCACGCTAAAAATAGTTTTTTCGTATTCTAGAGGTCTTGAAACGTGTAGATCCGTCGAAAACTCGAGTTGCGATTGTCGACATAATTCCAATACTTTCCCTATACATTACCATGTATTGCAGGGAAAGTAAAAATGCTGTTAGGGCAAGGACCAGGTTCATATCGAAGAAACGTGAAGAAAGTTTTATTCCCCCCCTCCCCCACATAAATTATTTTGAATTTAGTGTCTATATTTGGCATATGCCAATCTGCGTGTATTTCTAGTACCAACTTCATTTTTATTGCCAGACATTTATTATTCTTTGTACTTCACAGCATCCCAATTTCAATTATTTCCACCATCGCGCAGATCTGTCATCACTATTAATTTAAACAGAACGACTTACTCACACTCACCAGCAAAATCCTCATCAAAATACAATTGACATTTAATTAATATCCCGTGAAAGAAATTACGAATTATTTGAAATTACGAATTTACGAATTCTTTGTGATAACATTACAAAACTATTACAAAAAAATATCTTCTCTCGTGAATGGAATGAACTATATCCACAAGGATGGTTAATAATAAACAAATTTGTTGCATAATATTTCACGTGTAAAGTGAACATACCAGTTTATATTCACTACATTTTACATTTTTTTTTTCATTTTTTTTATAAATTTGTTTGAAAAACTGCGATGTCTCGAAAGCGGTCCATGCTAGCGTTCCAAACTTTGTACCACTCGGTTCAAATGAAAATGTGCGTCTGAAATAATTAATTATTAATAATTTTTAAAGATCTTTATTTTAAAGTCACTTTTTTCAAAAATTCCTTTGAAAATTGGGAGGTCTTCTGAGGTTTCGATTCCGTATAGAATCAGCCGGGTTTCAGTATTCATCGATTGTAACAGTATTCCTCGATTGCAACAATAGTACCAAATTATTTTCGAAACATTTCATTTGCTCGTGAAATATCGCGTTCACAGACTCACGGACACACACACGCACACCAATATACACAGCGGCGCCAACTGGGAGGGACAAAAGGATGCATTGTATAAGGGTCCATAGAGCTGGGGAGCCAGGCCACATAAACAGTTTATGAAAAAAGCAAATAACTTGTAAATTAGTCGTTAGAAGATGAATCCGCACATTTGTTGCGTAAGGGTTCGAAAATTCTGTCGGCGGTACTGAACATGCACACACACTAACATACAGACACACACACACGCACACTGACACACGCACACTAACACACACACACTAACATACACACACACTTGCATACACAAACGTACACACACACTAATATACATACACACTAACGTAGATACACACTAATATACACACACACTAATACACACACACTAACATGCACACATACTAACATACACACACTCTAACATACATACACAATAACATACACACACTAATACACACACTAACCTACACATACACTAACATACACACACACACTAACATACATGCACGTACTAACATTGCAGAGTCCATTTCGACAATAAGAGCTTGAAATTTCGTCCCAGTAGCTCAACGGTAGAGACTTGACTGTTCAGTTCGAATAACTAGGGTTCAATTGGGGTAGCAAGGTTCTTTACAAAGGCGCCCAAACAAATCAACTCTGTAGATTAATGCAAAGATGTCGGAGATCTGAAAGTGACCCGAGAAGAACTAGCACGGATTCATCGGACTCTGGTATATTGTGCGCCGATTTCAAATTGAAAAGATAACGACTACGTAGGAAGCTAACCTGGAGGACAGAAATAGCATCTGGAGGCTAGCAAGAGCTGAAAATGGCAGGAGGTAGTCAGTGAAATTGTAAGTTGGACATCAATCTGAGATTAGAGGGTGGATAATGCAGAATCTACTTCGATAATAAGAACTTGCAATTGCATCCCAGTTCCTCAAAGGTAGCGCGGCCGCTGGTCAGTTTGAAGAATCAGGGTTCGATTCCCTGTTGGAACAGCAAAGTTCTTTACAACATACACACACACTAAGACAGGGGGCGCGGTAGCCCATTGGTTAGCGCGCTGGAGTTGCACTCGGTAGGCCCGGGTTCGATTCCAGCCACTACCAAAACTGCCGCCGTGTTCATGCGGAGTACGATCACGTTAAACATGTGGGTTCGAAAGTCCTTCCGAGAGGTTGATGGTAGGGGAAGGAGGGTACGGTCCCTGTGGATGCCTCCCCCACTGGGTTCCGGTCTAAATTGGGTGGCACTTCCCGACCGTTCAAACAGTCACCTTACACCTTTCTGGTAGGTCGGACGGTCTGTGTTTCAACAACAACAACACACTAAGACAGGATGCGCATTAAGGACGCGAGCTGCATCGTGCAAAATGTGGCTTGGTTTAAGCAAGGACTTCTACTTTCTGTCCACACACTGAAGACACACAAGAAACTGCCCTATTGATGCAAAAAACTGTGAGAAAATCTGGTTTCTAGTGCATATTTGAGCAACATAAGAGACGCAGTGCACTGCGTACAGTGCGCCACACACCCACTAACACACACACACATACAGTAGCATATACACACACATACACTAACATACACACAGAGAGAGAGCCAACATCTCACAAATGTTCGATTCGAATCCACGGATGTTTAAAATTTATTCGTCCGTCGAAAATTCAAATTTCCAATCCTGTCACAATACTTTCTCTACAAATAATAAGGGAAAACAAAACTGTCTGATATGGGACAGCACATCGCTTTACCTGCGTATCGTGATGAACTCTTCTGACATATTTAGAGAATATTTATTTCCGCTTTCATTCTTGTTCGCGAAGAATTTGTACCTCAAAATTACATTCAGATGTTTATTTATTGGATTATAAAAGAAAAAATCTGATGTGGGCAACACATGACTTTCCTTATATAATGAAATGAATTTACTACTTTTAGAGTAAAATAAATAGGTTTTTCTTCTAGTAGATACTAATATCCTTTCCAAGATATTGAATTTTCGACAATTAGTCGTCATTTTCATTGATTTAGCGTCATTTTTATCCATTTGGCGAGATTTTCGTTAATTTGGCAACATTTCAAAAAGTCGCCGAAGTTGGCGACATTCCGCCAATTTCGTCGCCAAAATTTCGCCTAGCGTTATGGACGAAGAAATAAGTTATATATATATATATATATATAACTTATTAGATATTGAATTTTCGACATATATTATATAACTATTATTATATATTTATATAATATATAACTTATTAGATATTGAATTTTCCACAATTAGTCGTCATTTTCAATGATTTTTTTATTTTTATCTATTTGGCGAGATTTTCGTAATTTTGGCATCATTTCAAAAAGTCGCCAAGTTGGCGCCATTCCGCCAATTTTGTCGCCAAAATCTCGCCAAGCGACATGGACGAAGAAATAAGTTGTTCTTATAGCAGATAAATTGGCGTTCAAATGCAAAAGTATTACTCAAAGTATCTTTTTTCATGAATGGAACGAGCTAGATCCACGAGAATGATGTCACCCAATTTATCGCATGATATTATATATGAAAAGTGAACATGTTTCTCAATAGGAAATATTTTTTTTTCTATTTTATATGACTTTTTGATATTTTTTTTGAAAAATGTGCAATATCTAGAGAACGGTTCATGTTAGCGTTCTAAAATTTATGTCAATCGTTTTCTAATGAAAAATTACATAAGAAATGTCTATTTGCGTAACTTTTATATTGGTTTTGATTTTTTGACGATTTTTTCAAAATTTCATTCGAAAATTTAGGGGGTTCTGAACATTCGATTGCGTATAAAAACAATAGACTTCCAGTGTTTACAGATTGTGATTTTTGTACCAAATTTCGTTTGAGTCGGTCCATTCGTTCGTCAGTTATCGTCTCCACAGGCCCACTGACACACACACACACACACATACTTTCACACACACACACACACACATACTTTCACACACACACACACACACACACATACATCACTTCAAAAATATTTGATTCGTGATCAGGGATGCTTGAAACGTGCTCTCCCGTCGAAAACTCGAATTCGAATTTTCGACTCCGACACAATACTTTCCTTATACATTATGTATATAAGGAAAGTAAAAATGAAATTGATTCTATAGGCAAGTATCGTCCGCTACTCGCATCAAATTATTTTACCTCAGAATCAGGTTGCTACAGCTATAAATGTTTATATCTCGTGTTTTTAATGAAGTCTGTACTCTTACTAAAGTTAGGATAAATCATTTCCACACTAGTGATTCTATATACATGGGAGTATATTTTTAAATGAAAATAGAGTGCTGCCCTCACGCTACAATATTTATTTCTTCAAAATAAATTAAAACCTCATTTGTGGGGAAAAAATTATTTTAGTCCTGCTATCTTTTCATATTGAAAAACTCACAAAGGATGCAGAAAATATTTTAGCGCCAGAAGTATGCTTCTTTGTATCAAATATAATGAGGACGTATGGAAAAGATTATTCTTTAAACCATGAGAGGGAGATAGAGATATATAGATAGATAGGTACGTATGTAAATATATAGATGGATGTATATAGAGAGAGATGTCATTAAAAATGGTCCGTTAAAGGCTGGATTCTTGCTAATAAATTGGTAACAATGAAGGTGAGAGAGGGGACAGAGGGGGAGAGGGAGAAAGAGAGAGATGTTATTAAAAAAGTTCATTAAAAGCTTGTTTCTTGCTACTATAGGTATGGAACGAGAGTGAGAAAGAGAGAGAGAAAGACAGAAACGGAGAGAGAAAGAGAGAGAGGCAGAGAGGTAGAAAGATAGAGAAATACAGAAACGGAGAGAGAGGGGGGAAAGAGCGAGAAAGAGAGAGAGTGAGAAAGAGAGGGGGAGAGATGGAAAGAGAGATAGAAACAGAGACAGAAAAAGAGAGAGACAAACTAACACGGAGGCTTATTTGAAAGTATCTCCATTTCGCAGCTTTAATATATCTTCTTTTGATGAGGCAAGTTAAAGCATTTTAAAATGTCGCTAATTCGTCTTCAAAATTTCAAAATACTTAAATATCTCGGGAACGGTTTAATCTAGAGTAATGTAGTAGGTCTTATTATAGGTTATTTTCGTTATAGGTAGGTTATTTTCGTCTTACTAATTATAAAAATCTGATGTGGGCAACACATGACTTTCCTTATATAATGCAATGAATTAACTACTTTTATAGTAAAAGAAATAGGTTTTCTTATAGTAGATACTTATATTCTCTAGATATTGAATTTTCGACAATTAGTCGTCATTTTAATTCATTTAGCGTCATTTTTATCAATTTGGTGAGATTTTTGTTAATTTGACAACAATTAAAAATGTCGCCAAGTTGGCGACATTCCGCCAAATTCGTCGCCAAAATCTCGCCAAGCGTTATGGACGGAGAAATAAGTTATCCTTACAGCAGATAAATGACTATTGGCGTTCAAATACAAAAAGTATTACTCAAAGTATCTTTTTTCATGAATGGAACGAGCTAGATCCACGAGAATGATGTCACCAAATTTATCGCATGGTATTACATATGAAAAGTGAACATGTTTCTCAATAGGAAATTTTTTTTTAAATTTTATATACCTTTTTGGTAATTTTTTTGAAAAATGCGCAATATCTCGAGAATGGTTCATGTTGGCGTTCTAAAATTTATGTAAATCGTTCTCTAATGAAAAATTACATAAGAAATGTCTATTTGCGTAACTTTATTATCGGTTTTAATTTTTGACGATTTTTTCAAAATTTCACTCGAAAATTTAAGGGGGTTCTGAACATTCGATTGCGTATAAAAACAATAGGCTTCCAGTGTTTACGGATTGTGATTTTTGTACCAAATTTCGTTTGAATCGGTCAATTCGTTCGTCAGTTATCGTCTCCGCAGACTCACTGACACACACACACACACACACACACACACACACACACACACACATCACTTCAAAAATGTTTGATTCGTGATCAAGGATGCTTGAAACGTGCTCTCCCGTAGAAAACTGGAATTCGAATTTTCGACCCCGTCACAATACTTTCTTTATACATTATGTATATAAGGAAAGTAAAAAGGGAATTAAAATATTTAACACATATATAACACAGATTTCGTATCAGATTTTAACCGTTCTTGCGCTATTCGCAAATAAAGTACGTTATTATTTTTTTTTTCGGATCATACCAAAATCTAATCAAACCCAGATTAACTCAGAAGTACCTTTACAAATAAATTTTTGAAATTTCATCGAATTGTTTTTCAATTAACAGCATAAAACATGGCCGGCTGCTTAAAATTCCAGAAAACATATATATTTCGAGAATGGTTCATCCAAGAGTAATATTATTGGTATTAGTCATTTTGTCAAGGAATATTGCGTACAACACAAGCCATTCTATCAATGTAGTAACCTATTATGTAGGAACTAGAATTAGATGGAATAAATTGTAATCCGTATGTAAAGAATTCGAATTTTTTGAAATTTAAAATTTTTGGAGCACTATTTCATTTGCAAAACGATGGCAGGTTCACGAACAATGATGGAAATATAGTTTATGCGAGAAATTGATAATTTTGACTTCTTGCTATGGGTGTAAATATATTGAAATATTATGCAGTGAAACCTCGATTTTGCGTCTCACGAATTTTACGTTTTCCAGCTTTAAACATTATTTCTCTCGGTCCCGAATTACCTCCTACACTATTAATATGTTTCTTTCTCGTGGCAGACGATATTCGGTTCAAGTTTTCCAGCATCAAATGTTTCTTTTTACTTTCCTTATATACATAATGTATAAGGCAAGTATTGTGGCGGGGTCGAAAATTTGAATTCGAGTTTTCGACGGGAGAGCACGTTTCAGGCATCCCTGATCAAGAATTAAACATTTTTGAAGTGATGTCTGTGTGTGTGTGTGTATGTGTGTGTCAGTGAGTCTGTGGAGACGCTAACTGACGAACGAATGGAGCAATAATTCGAACCAAACTTGGTACAAAAATCACAATCCGTAAACACTGGAAACCTATTGTTTTTATACGCAATCGAATGTTCAGAACCCCCCTAAATTTTCGAATGAAATTTTGAAAAAATCGTCAAAAAATGAAAACCACCAATAAAGTTACGCAAATAGACATTTCTATGTAATGTTTCATTCGAAAACGATTGGCATAAATTTTAGAACGCTAACATGAACCGTTCTCGAGATATTCCACATTTTTCAAAAAAATTATCAAAAAGTCATATAAAATAAAAAAAAATATTTCCTATTGCGAAACATGTTCACTTTTCATATGTAATACCATACGATAAATTGGGTGACATCATTCTCGTGGATCTAGCTCGTTCCATTCATGAAAAAAGATACTTTGAGTAATACATTTGTATTTGAACGCCAATAGTCATTTGTCTGCTGTAAGAATAACTTATTTCTTCGTCCATAACGCTTGGCGAGATTTTGGAGACGAATTTAGGGGATTGTCGCCAACTTGGTGACTTTTTGAAATGTTGCCAAATTAACGAAAATCTCGCCAAATGGATAAAAATGACGCTAAACCAATGAAAATGACGGCTAAGTTTTGTAAATTCAATATCTTGGAAAGTATATTAGTATCTACTATGAGAAAAACCTATTTTTTTTACTGTAAAAGTAGTAAATTCATTACATTATATAAGGAAAGTCATGTGTTGCTCAAATCATATTTTTTTCCTTTGAGATGCTAAAAAATATTTTCCTAGTATTTCATGCATGTTTAGTATTTTATTTCGTATGCACAATGATGACAGTTTTCTGAACAATGATGGAAATATAGTTTATGCGAAAAATTGATAATTTAAACTTCTTGCTATGGATATAAATGTATTGAAATATTATTCAGTGAAACCTCGATTTTACGTCTCCCGTATTTTACGTTTTCCAGCTCTGCACGTTCTTTTTTCTCGGTCCCTATTTAATTCCTACACCATTAATGTATTTCTTTCTCGTTTCAGACGTTTAGTTCTATGTTTTCCCGCATCGAATGTTTCTTATTGTCTTTTGAGGCGCTAAATAAAATTTTCTTAGACTTCCATGCGTGTATTGTGCCTTTAATACAGGAGATTTGAGCTGATTGAGCAAACACATTCCTGCGACGATAACGATACTCCTGATTGTGAAACTTCTGCTGTACGTTATGATTTAGGCCAATATTTGTATCATTCATTTTAACATGTTTCAGATGATGTAAAGTACTACCTGCTAACAAATCCACGGGTAAAATTTTTTACTCACGATTTTAAGAAAAATACCTTAAATTTTGGTAAAGATAAACGGCAATTTCAAAAGAGCTGTTTGGACGCATATCCCTGGATGGTATATTCTCCTTCTTTAAGAGGTGGACTTTGTAAATTTCGTGTGTTGTTTAAACCGACTTTAAAAAGAGGAGTTTTGGGTTCATTCGTGGTTAACGCTCAAAAAGGCTTTAACATTTCCATAAAGATGACATGCTAAATCAATGTGGCACCAAAAAGCTCCGACTAATGCCAAAAACTTCTGTGATTTTGTAGATATAAAAACAAAAATGTAATTGAACAATTGGATTCAGCTGGAGATGAACTAATTCAAATCAATAGAACCAAACTTAAATCTATTTTGCAAACAATAATACTTTGTGGTGTTCATGATGTTTCACTTCGCGGAAAACAAAGTGGGAATTTTGAAGACCTACTAGATAAAATACTTGAAGACCATGTAAGGACACATTCAAGAAAATCTAAATATACTTCTCACAGAGTCCATATCACAACATTGATCAACATTTGTGAATCTATAACACAAGAAACGATTGAAAAAGAGGTCAGTGAATGTGAAGCATTTTCTTTGCTGGCTGATGAAACTGTTGACATTAGTCGCAAAGAGCAAATGTCTCTTGGAATAAGATACATCAAAGAAGTTGCTAATGTTGGTTGTATGATAAAAGAAGAATTCATGAGGTTTTGCCAAGCTTGAGAAATTAGATGCAGAAAGTGTAACAAAAGCCATTTTGCAATTCACGGAAAAGTTAGGACTAGAAATGACTAAGCTTATTGGTTTTGGGTTCGACGGATGATTCACGATGGCTGGAAAAGACACTGGTGTTCAACAAAGGATCAAAAGGAAATATCCAAAAGTTGTATATTTTCATTACGCATCCCATCGATTGAACCTAGTGGTCAATGAGTTCAATCATGTGCCAGAAATCAGGAACACAATTGGAACAATAAGGCAAGTGATCAGATTTTTTAGGGAGATCACTCTTAGAAAAAAAAAGTTCCAAACATTACTGGTCTTAGTGAAACAAGATGGTCTGAAATATACAAGTCTATACGGCATTTTTCTACACATTTTGTAACCATCAAGGGAGCTCTTAGTTATCTTCCTATTGATGATGAGGCGAACCAACAAACACGCTCACAAGCCTTCCTGTTATACAATGCAACATCACCTGTAGTGTACATCGTGCGTCTCAAAATCATATCCAGGTATTCTTCCTATCTGGATCCAGTTGTGAACATATTACAGACTGTAGATTTTGACCTGCATTCTGTACATCAACATATAAATAAAAAGCTTCTGAAGGTTTTCGCAAACGCAGGGTGGAATCAGAAGAATAATTTGCCGAAATTTTCAAAAAAGTAAGAGGCACATGTGATTATCTGAAAATTGACTTCAAAATGCCTAGAACGTCTGCAAGACACACACCAAGACAAACTCGTCATTCGAACATTTCTGTGGCCATTCCACTTGATTACTACAGAGCAGCTATTTAGACATGCATACAATACCCAGCGCCACCTGTCTCAAACGATATTGGCGTTTTCGTAATAAGAAGTTTTACATCATTTTTACCTCCATGCACCATATATTGGTAAGCAAAATAAAACTTTGTTGCAACTTAAAAATTTAGAACTGTTATTTTCCCCACAGGAATGCCATTACTACTAGTTAATTATTGTTTATTCAATAACACTCTTTCGTTATAAAGGGCACTGCGTTTTCATGCAATCTCCTTGGAGTAATTACTCGAAAATAAATTACCAGAAGTTATTTGAGAATTAGGGATATATAGGACACTTATGCATTATTGCTTTGGGTTAAGTGTTATTGTTGAGTGAAAAATTTCTATACCCATTATTTTAATCAATCTCTGGTGCTTCAGTGGAGGAAACAAGAATGTGTCAAGAGCGTAAGTCGTATCGTATTAGATAATCAATAATGCTTGTAGCAATTTGAAGGATTCTTCAGAACTGGCTGATTGAAAGCATGCTTTGAAGTTGCGCATTGCTATATTCACTGTTAAAATTCGAAATGTATTAGCTAAACTAGGAGCTCTATGCCGCTATTAGTCGGAAAGCCACAGACGATTTTATTTACTCCGTCGAGTACAGAAGGTTTGAGCATTATATGTGGTAGCATTTCACGGTGCAACAGATATCCGTGAGTCTGACAATCCACTCAAGTGGCCTTCGCCCTGGGCGTATTTTTGAAATAGACTAAAATTGGCATTTACTTATCCCATAGAGTACATGGATGAAATTGATGTCAAATGACAGATTTTTACGTTCCATTAATAGATTTATGAGTCTGGCAATCGTGCCAGGTGGCAGGCTGTATGCCAGACTCCTCAAAAGTCGAAATACTGAAACTTTGAACATCTATCCTTCAAAAACGCGCATGTAGAATTATATATATATATATATATATATATATATTATTTAAAAAAATTATGTTTCGATTCACTTTTCTTTTTCGACCAAAATTTTAATTATTTTAATTAAAAATATCATAATGCAAAACTTTTAATGACAACAATTCTCTTGGGGGACTCTACTACATATTTAAAAGCAAAATCGATATCAATAAATACATATTTCAGTGAGATATAGCTGAAAATCTCTTGAGACAAATTTGCATTGAAAAGTCCAAATTTCTGCTGCCAACTGTTTAAGAAATATATGGAGCAAAAACAAATGAAACATTCTTCTGAGTATTATTTAATGTAACAAATCGATTGGCATACTAAAATATAATTTTTCTTTCAAGTTATTTTGTACTTTTTGTCCAACTTACCTCATGGACCCACCGAGTATACATGGATGAAATTTGTATCACCTTTTTATATGAAACAAATGCGAATTTACAAGATTTGCATCCATACGGGGTGGTATATTTGATACCAGGTGACAGAATGATCGATTTTTCCAACGCGCCAATAATAGTGGAAAGTCATACCTTTATACCCTGATTTATCTCGCAGTAATGCCTTAAGTAATGCTTATAATATTTTTTACAATCCTTTACTTAACTTTAAACTGTTATTTAACTTTAACATTGTCGGGTCCACCCGTCCTGATCCAGCCATAGAATGCACTTGTTGTCCAAATCTCTGAAAGCCCTTTTAGTTGAGTTCACTGACCTATAGGTCAAGACAGTTTGTTTAAAAAAATGGTGATATGACTAACCAATGTTGTAAGATATATATGCAAGGTAAACAGCATGAATGGTGCTTTAATATATAAACACTGCCCCGGCTGGTAGAAATAAAAACTTACAAATACTAGAAAACCAGTAACTTCTGTTGTACAGGAAAATGTACAAACAATTTTTAAA